>JARHVA010010411.1:0-174523 GCA_037957365.1 Torreya grandis | reverse complement strand
TAAACATTATTTGACCCAATTATGACATTAGGTATGTTAGGATTCTTCTTTAAATGTTTTTATTTTAATATGGTATGTGCAATTTCTCTAAATAGGCCAAAAGGTGGCCAAAATGTGATTTTTGCATATAAGAGCCAAATAAAAGGTTAGTGCATGATATTATGATCTTAATGACACCTAAATAACCTTTTATAATGACCTGAAACCATACTAAACCTTTTACCATGTTTTAAAACATAAAGATCTTGTAATTAGCCCCTATGACTAGACAAGTGTACATAAGACCATAACTTGGAGAAGGTTAGACAAGGGGAAATATGACCATATGAAATAATTTAGGATCATTTAAGACCATGATAAGATCATGACAAGTTTTTGACAACCCTACAAAGCTTCAACCTAGAAGGGGTTACCAATTTTGACTTCATGTCAAAATTTGGTCAATAGTACCCATTATATCATTTAACTTAGAGAAATAAGTTTTCCATTGGTAGCAATGGTATCATAAATCTAATAAAAACCCCACTTGGTATATTTTTATGAAAATATATATTTTTTTATTTGGTCCCAATTTTTATGATGATTTCATAAGTTCCCTAACCAACATATGGAAAATTAGAATAGTTTGTAAGTATTAAAATGAATTTGAAAAGTTGGCTAACCAAACTGAAGTGTTAAATGATGAATTTTTCAAGATGTTTTTCATTAGTGGGCTCAAAGATATAACTTTTATGGAGGTAAATATTTTTAAAATAGAGAACATGATAAAAGCATTAGGATTAGCTAATCTTGTGAAAGATAAGATCAGTTCCCATCATCAATATTCTAACTTTGGTTATTTCAAGACATTTAAAACACCATGACCAATCATAAACCCTCCTCTAATATTCACCTCCATTAAATGTCTTACCAATGTATAAATGTGTGTTCATTGCAAAAAAGGGTTGTGTTACAACTATGATAAAAATGAAGTAGATTCCACAAGTTTGTTAAGCATAGTTTATATTTTTTAGATGTCAAGCCAACCCCATATGTTGAAGAATGGGAAGATGATAAATATTCCCTTGAGGAAGAATCTAAAATCTAAGAACATAGTACCATAGAGTTACATCTTAAAATTTTGATGCATGCCTTACCTTGGGTAACCATTCCTTAGACTATGATAGTAAAGGGTAATTTTAAGAACCCCAAGCCCTCCCTACCTGCCACATATCTCCTTGACTCTACAAGCACATATAATTTAATTGATACTCAACTAGCCAAACAAGTTGACTACTTTGTGGACCCATGTTCTAGCTTTAAAGTGATGATTGGCAATGGAGGAACATTTCTTTGTAAAGTAGTATTTCAGAGGGTTTGAATATTTTTTGTGGATATAACCTTAAAATAGACATGTTTTATTTACCCTTGGGGGATTTTATGTAGTTATTGGAGCCTAATGGTTGTGCACTCTTATCCCTATGTTGTGGGATTTTTTAGAACTTTGGACACAGCTATATAAAAATAGTCAAAAGTACACATTGATTGGTCTCTTACCAAGATCTATCAGTGTCATTAATCCCCACTACATGGATCAGCTCATCAAGAAAATCTCTCATATAATCACCATGAAACTCCATTTCATGCAGTTGAAGATATATCCATATTTCTACCATCCTACTGACTTATAAAATTTTCTAGCCAAACATGCATTAATATTCGAGGAACTAAAGAGATTTTTGCCTCTTCTCAAAAAATACCATTTCATTCAAATCATTTTTGGTAGTGTAACCCCAAACATATAATCATATTTTTATCCTTTTTTATATAAATTAGAAATGGAGATGATCATTAAAGTAATCCTTCATACATGAGACATTTGTCCAAGCATAAGCCGATACTCCTCCATAGTTTTACTAGTTTATAAAAAATATGGATCTTGAAGTCTCTACATTAATTTTCATGACCTAAATAAGCTCACTTCAAAGAATAATTTCCTATTCTAATAATATATTAACCTTCTAATGATCTTCATGGTGCCCACTTATACTCCAAATTAGATCTATGATCTGGTTATCATTAGATCTACCTTCAAGATGAATATATTCCAAAAAAAAATTATGCACACATTATAGCCACTATGAATTCCTAATCATGCCCTTTAGGCTTACTGATTTCCATTCCACATTCCAAACAATGATAAACAAAATATTTCACCCTTTTTTACATAAATTCATTTTAGTCTTCTTTTATGATATCTTGATTTATAGTAAAACTTGGGAAGAAAAACTCCAACACCTCAACATGTACTTTCAACTTCATAAAAACCACCATATCTATGAAAAAGATCAAATTTTTCCTTTGGTTAGCAGGAGGTGGAGTACCTAAGCCACATTGTCTCAACACCCAACATTCAGGTCAACCCCACAAAAATTAGACCATGAAAAATTAGCCTAAACCCAAGACACTCAATCATTCATGGATTTCTTGGGCTCACTAGGTGATACCATAATTTTTTTAGATATTATGGAAAAATAGCTAACCCACACACCTCCAATCTCAAAAAATACTCATTTTTATGAAAAATGAGTAGTAGCCCTATTTTGGTAAAGCCATAACTATTGAATACATTTATCATTGAAATTGACACATTTAGAAACTACCTTGGTTTTATCCTAATGCAAGAGGTAAACCCCATTGCATTCACTAGAAAAATCCTAAGTGGGTGCAATTTGGTGTAATCAACATATGAGAAGGAAATAATGGCTACCCTCCATGATGTCCATAAGTGGTGACCATACCTAATGGATCAAAACATTTTTGCATCAAAATTGATCATCAAATTCTCAAATACTTATTTGAGAAATGGGTCTATTCATTGGTTCAAAAATTTTGTTTTCCAAATTAATGTGTTATGATTATGATATCACTTATAATAAGGGCAAGTAAAATCTAGTCACTAATGAATAATCCCAACCATAAGAATAACATACAAAATTGTTTACCTTATCTATCCCTATTTATTAATGGATGTAATACATAAAAAAAGATATGTATAAATATAGTCACATGAAGCAAATCATCCAACATTTTTGTATGGACTTGAATTTCACACCCAACTATACTTGGAATGACCAATCCTTACTATACAAAGGTCACATTGTCTTAATTTCTAGATCTAGGTTCTAACACAACATTTTGTAATAGCTATGTGACTCACCTTCAGAAGGTCATTTGATTTTTTAAAAAGCATATGAACACATTATTAAAAGTTTATTTTGGTCAGGAATTAAGAGATTTGTTGAGGAATGTGAAGTTTATCAACATCATAAGAGAAAAATAGTGGAATTACTTAGCTTACTTAAACCCTTGCTAGTTTTAGAATACACAATTCAACAAACATTTATATGGATTATTAGAAGGCTTACCCAAATATATTGTAAATTCATTCATTCTTATGGTGGTAGATTACCTCTCTAAACATTCTTGTTTTTGTGCCTTCGCCCATCCTTACATTGCACCCACCATCACCTAAACATTCCTTGATCAAATATTTCACCTTAATGGAATCCCCACTTCTATTGTATCTACTTATGACTCATATTTCACAAGTAAATAATTCTAGGAATAAATCTTAAATTTCATAAGTACCCAGCTAGAAATGAGTTTAGTTTACCAATGCATAAATAGATAGCCAAATGGAAATTATCAAAAAATGTATGGGATCAAATATTTAATAGTTTGCCTATAAATAACAAAATCAATGGGTAAAATAGTTACCAATTTCATAATGGTGGTACAACACCTCCTCTCACATAGATAGAAGGAGCACTACCCTATGCACCTAGGATAATATTCTTTGTGTTCTCAATTAAAAACTACACATGGTACAAAATCACATGAAGTAATAGGTGGATCAACATAATTCTAAATGCACCTTTTAACCTGGAGATATGGTTCTCATCTCATGAAAACCTTATAAGCATTCCTCTCTAAAGCTAAATGCATATTATAAATTTTATCAAAAGTTTTATGGACTATATAATGTTATTCAACATAGTTATCTTGATTCATATAAGGTGAAACTTTCACCCTCTTTCTATGTCCATCCAGTTTTTCATGCCTCATGTTTGAAGAGAGTTCTAGGCCATAATGTCACATCTCAGACAATAATTCTTGAGTTTTATGCATAAGTATCTCTCATCCTAGATCCAAAATCTATTCTATAGAGACACTCCCATCAAATTTATCATCAAACCATCACTAAGGTTCAAGTCTATTGGCATCAAATGTAGCTAGAAGGTGCAATGTTGAAACCCCTCCTTCAACTCCATCAATAATTTTCCTCATATTCATATTCTATGGAAAATATTTTTAAAGAGGACATCATAGGACCACTTCATCCTAACTCTTTATTTATAATTATTGTCTTTAGTAAAAGATACAAATGCATATGATTTATAATTCATCCATTGAGATAATTGTATTAAACCCAAATGCAAAGAAAGTAGTAGTTAGCTAGGATAGAAACAATATAATCAAAAGCCTAGAATAATGGAAAGACAGCCATGAGTTATAATATATTAATATTTATCAAAGGAGGTTTCCCACTCGAATACGTCAACTATATTGTAATATAATTATGATGTTATCTTTTATGCAATTTAATCTTTTTCCAATACTTTTATTGTCTCTGATAGTATTTTGACTTCCTTTCATTTGTATTTATTTTCCATTAATGCATAATATAATCTTATCTTCTTTATATCCTTTATAAAATATTTTCTATAAAACATGAGTTATACCTTACCTTATTCCTTAAGAGGTATTAAAACTATATTTAGAACATCCTTCCAAAAGGTGTGTATTGTCTTATCTCTATCATGGACTAATTTCCTATAATATTTTTAGGTCATTCTAAATAACACAATTCATTCACCCATTAGGATAATATCACACCACATTTCATCCTAATAAGTATTTATTATACTGAACTCGATTTAAAATAATGTATCAAAGTTCATTTTTTTTAAACCTATAAATATGGCAGAGATGAGGATGCTTCTCACAATGTAGACCTAGTTTCTTTACCATTTATTTATAAAAAAATATTATCAAAACTTAAACCATCGATAAAAAACCTTAAGACCTTTCCTCCTAAAGTCTATTTTGTTTATAAAGTACTTTTACAAAGTCATGAGTCACCATTGTCTTGATCTTGCACATGCTCTTTCCTTTGAGCGATAATTGTTATTATGCTCATAAGAGTCTCTCATACATTTTCCAAAACTTTTTTACTATATTACTATGAATTAGTATTGTCTAAATTTACTCTTGGTTGTTCCTCCTACCTCCTTTGTTATGAATGCTAATGTGGACTCTTAAATTTTATGTGCCTTTTTTCACCATTTTTTTAGAAAATAAGATATCTTTGTGTCTTTCCATCCTCTACCACCACCATATCCTCCTCATCTCTTAAATCCTCTTCTTCTTTACTAGTTCTAAAACCCTTATATTACATCTTCATGTTTTTCCACCTTATGTTATGATTCTTCTCCTTTGGGAGAAAATACACCTCGTGTAGACACCTTTCTTGTGGAGGCCATTACATGATTTTGGAACCCATTTGAAATCCCATTTGTTAAAAATAATATTTTTGAGATTATAATGCACACATAACAATATTTACCTAGTTAGGGTTCACTTCCATATAATTTTAAGGCAATAAATGACCATCTGAGGGTCTAAAATTGCATTCCAGTATTAATCAATAATTTTAAAATTTAAGAAAAATAGATATATTTATAACCGAACATTAATATAAGTTAAAATTAATCCATTAGCATGATTTTGGTTTTTGGGGGATAAGTGGAATTTTTAGGCCCGTTCAAGCTTTTATGTAAAAGTTACTAAAAATAACAATGTCAGTTAACTTTAGGTAGCCTTTTATTTATTAGTTTTATATGTCAACTATGATTTTGAGTTGATATTTATTTATATAATTTTATGTAATTATTTGTATTCATTCATGAAGAATCAATAATTACTAGTGGTTAAAAATTCTAAGAAAATTGTGCCTATTGGAATTTTACTTTGCCAGTTCTTGGTTTCATCATTTAGTATTAGAGTGGGTTTACCTCTTGAACTTAATAATTTTTTGAATTTATATTGGGTTTTGAAATTATAATTTGGATAAATTCTATTATTGAATAACAAGTGTAAAATATGGTAATATGATGAAGAAGAAATACACAAATGAATAATATTATGCAATAGATTCAAAAGCAAATGGAAGAATTGACTGTAACTTTCACACATAAAATACAAAGGAAAGTTGGAGATGAAACATATAAAAAAACAAAGATTGAATAAAAAATTAAAAATAAGAGGAATAATAATAAAAACCACAATCAATTGAAGAAAGGATGGTTAGGTCCTTAGAGGGAAAGAATGAAGGAATCAAGGAGGAAGTCTTAGTGTAAAGCTAGTTTAAAACCAAAGGAGTTGATAGAGTATTTAAATAGTATGGAGAAGTTATTAAAATATATTTAATTATAAAATAATAAAATAAATTAAAATTTCTATTTATAAAATTAAAGAGTCATGTAATGATTTGTTGGGATCAAGTACAAAAAGAGGGATAGAGAAAGGATAAATAGAAGATCATTACTTGGATCAAGATGGAGAATAAATTGAGAGAGAAATTTATTCTTCTGGGTTATGCACAAACCCTCTACATAATATTTCATAATTTAAGGTAAAAATATCATAGTGTACAAGACTATACATACGAGTTTTACAATCTATCCATATTAGTGGAACATGATGAAACAAAAGAAAAGATGGCTACAAGATATGTAAAGGGTTTAGAGTTTTAAATTTTAGATGAGTTGAGCATGCATAGAATGAATATCATGGAATAGCCTTAAAATTTACCTTTGAAGGAAACAAAAAAAATAAAATAAACATGTTTTTAGAAGATTGACTAGGATAAATTAGGACAATCATATCCATTGAGGGTATGAGGGGATTTAATCCCACTATAAGAGAATCATCTCATGGGAAGGAAAAGTAAGAGTATAATAAATAAGGGTTTAGAAATAAATAGAGGAAGAAGAATTCAGAGAGGTAAAGTATATGGTGGCAATAGAAGATAGTATAGTCCACACAAACATTATGTTTGTTATAGATGTGGAGAAGAATGACACAAATCATTTTAGTGTATGCATAATCATGAATAATAAAGGATATAAGAGGATATACCAACAATGAATTTTGTTGATGTTGAGATAGAAGAACATAATACAAAAGTTTTAACATGTATAGGATAAAATAACATGATAAGGAGAACAATTATATATCCAAGTAAATACTAAGTGCAACATAAAGAATGTGGTGATTCATGGTTATGTAAAGATATTTTTTCAAAAAATATGTGTTTCAGGAGGTGAGATATGTAAAGTAATTATTTATGGTTGTAATTGTAAAAATATGGTTTCAAAATAAATGCTAGGGAAACTAGGTTTGCAATTCAAAAAGCATCCTTATCATTACCATATTTTATGGTTTAAGAAAGAAAATGAAGTTATAATAGATAAAATGTTTTTAATCAATTTTTATATAGTAAAAACTTATAAGGGTGAAATATGGTGATATTTTATCCCAATGGATGTATGCCATGTATTGTTGAGAATACCATTGGAAACATGACAGGAAACTAATTCATGATGGAGCAAAGAAAATGCATAAGTTTTATAAATATCATAAAAATGTAGTTTTATTACATATTAAATAATAAGGGTAGGTATAAATCATGTCCAAAATGAACTTATCAAAGACATGAAGATGGCAGGTTTTTATTATTCACTAATAGAAAAGAAAGAAGACATGATAAAATTGTGCAAATACTATTAGAAATAGTAAAAGTGTTGAAAAAATATGTATATGTTATACCTGATGAGTTTTCATAAGGTTTACCATTAAATAGGTATTAGGTTATGGATCTAAAAGCTTCACTGATGCAGACATGGAGGAGGTTGCAGAAGGGTTGCGTAGTGTTACTATCGTCGGCATCAGTCAGGCCAACCGACGTCGGCAGGGAGGAGACAGGAAGGCAACCGACGTCGGTCAAAAGTCGGCCAGCGTCGGCATCCCCCAGGCAGATAGGGACTGACATCGGTCACCTGTGTGGTTTGACTGTGAGTGTTTTACGGGCAGTTAGCTAACGAACCAAGTGTTTGCATGTCAAGAGCCATTTTTAGACTAAGAGCTGTGGATCTAATTATTGTAATTAGGTGTCTAATTATTGTTTGCATGAGATCTATTTAAAAGACTCATTAGTTATATTGCAAACTAGTGCTAGAGAGTAAGAGAGCAATATTATAAGCTCCTTCTGTGTGTGAGGTGAGCAATGGTGTGTTCCTCCTAGTGCCACAGTACCAAGTGTGGGTGCTGGATTGGAGAATCAGTAGGGTTCTTCATGTATGTATGATCTTGGTCATCAGGTGAGCATGGATACAATAGGAGATCTGCATGGTAAGTAAGATCATTGATTTGCAGGTGTATGTGTGTGCAAGGTCAAGGTTCACAGGTGTGCAGGAACCAGATTGATTTGCAGGTGTGCAAGATCAGAGAGGACAACAACACAACAGGGAGCAGAATCAGGTGAGATCTACTTGGAAGTACAGTTTGTACTTGTGGAGTGCATGGAGCACAGGTGTAAGGTGAACACCAACTTTGTGTTTGAGTTGGGTGTTGGGACCTAAGGGAGAGAGCTTTGAGGGAAGATTTATTGTTTATGCCTTATAGGTGTGGGAGCCCTAGAGGTGTGTAAGGAAGAAGAACTGTGGCAGCCTTCTTTATTGTATTTCCTTCTGAAAGAGTTTTAATACAAGTTGTGTATTGTCTCTCATATCATGTGTTATTTCTGGATTCTAGTTACTTGTTGATTCTGGTTAATTTTGCATATTAAGTTGCTTGTATTTGGTAATCAATTGTGTGCTTCTGATTATATTTATATCCCAACACGTGGTATCAGAGCTAAGGTTGCAGGGAGCAAGTTTTGTGTTTGGTTACAGGTCACTCTCAGGGGTTTTTTATTAAGTGGGAGTAGAGCAATGGCAGATCAAAGTAAGCTAAGAATGGAGGAGTTGAAAAGCACAGATGGTCACTTACGGTCCTATGGAAAGAAAGAGCAGGTAAAAGAATATTATTGGTTGGTAGCAGATCAGCATGAAGGAACTAAAGATGCAGATGTTGCAGGTGTTGTGGCACAGGATGCTTTGGGAGGTTTCTTGGATAAAGTTGAATCTTGGATAACAGATTATGTTGCCTCTTTCCATGCAGCCCCAAGGAGAGGAGCTGGTGAGCCTTGTCAAAGAATTGGCAAAGGGGAAGTGAAGCTGAAATTACAGGTTGTCAACACATAGGTGTTGAAGCAGGTCATGCAGGTCCCAAGTTTGGAGATGTGGCTAATTTCTTCAGAAAAGTTGGGTGATGAGAGATGCACAAGAACTCTCACAGCGGATGCACTTGAATTAGCTGGTGGTAAGAAAATAGGTAATCTTTATCTACTTGTTTATATTATTGATTCTTCTTTTTTTGCGGAGACGTGGCTTCGTAGGCTTGGTCACATGAGCAAGAAGGAGATGCATGTTCTTAAGCAAAAGACAGATATATTTGATAGGCTTAAGAACTAGAAAGCCTTGGTGTTCTTGGAAGAGATGGCAGACAGAGACCAGTGGATGGGGCTAGATACTTCTGAGTAGGGCAGTTTGGACATGGGTTTTGATTCAAAGGAGCTCACGGGTAAAAAGTCATCACTTACAAGAAAACACAAGTACAGGCATCAGCAGGAAAACTAACGTCGATAGGAGGTAAGACCGACATCGGTCAAAAATACCAACGTCGGTAGAAGGAGGACACTGATGTCGGCAGAGTTGGTAGTCAGGACAGGCGCAGGAACCGACGTCAATCGGATGCAGACTATGTGGTGACCGAGGTCAGTCACTGTAACAGATTTTGGGTGGACAGCAAGCTATCAAGGAGTCTCAAACGCCCATATGGAAGACTGAAGTGGTAAGTAAGCCTCAAATTCGTTGTTCCTCTTCTTTATACTAGTTGTTGATTACAGAGCAGGAAGGATCCAGGAAACAGTGGAAGCATGGTAGGAATATGATGCAGAACCAAGCAGGAGATTTGGTAGGGTTGCCAACAGGTATGAAAGCACAGAGATGAATGGATACCTTAGTTGAAGAATAGAGAGAACAGACACGTGAGACAGAAGACCAGGTCATATGGTCTTGAGGAAGCTGCAGGACAGTGGTACAGGTTTTGACAGGTGGATGACAAAGCATGACTTTAGTCAATGTCAGGGTAACTACTGTGGTTTGTATTACCAGGTGGATGATGGTCATGACATCATTTTGTTGCTGTATGTGGATGGTATGTTTTCTAGCAGGTTTGTACATACGGGGTTTTGCTGAGCTAAGGGTAAGATTAGTTCAGTGGTTTGCTATGAAGAATTTAGAGCAGAGAAATTCTAATTATATTTATGATTGACCTCATGTATGTATATATATTAAAACCTATAAGTTGTAAGTTCCATAAACCCTAAACACTATACCCTAAATTTTAAACCATAAACTTTCCCTATTTACCAATTGATTTAGTCCCAATTAACATCTTTTGTAGTAAGAATTAGGTTCACATAGCATAGAGTGATTAGATATTAATATATAGGTCTTTAAACCCCATACCCTAATCCCTAATCCTTAAAACATAAATTGTAAGCCCTATGCCTTAATGCCCACTACATGTCGTAAACATACATGCCTTACAATATAATTAATTTTATCATGAGATTTCATAAAATGCACTTTTAAACCTATAGATAAATGATCCAAAACTCAAAAATTTTGGTTGATAAATATTTCAATAGCATAGAAATAACACAGTAACAATGAATTCTCTGAGAAGAGATGTAGTATTACTCAAGATCACAATATAAATATATGCTTATCTCTAGGAAGAGTGTCTATCTTCACATTTTGGGTTACCTCTTCATTTATACACATTTTTAAATCATGTGGAGGATGTGGAAGGTCACCAATATTTAGTAAGATTAAGTGGTTCGACTTCCAAGATTTAAAACAATATAGAATTTGAGGAATTATTATTTTTAGACTGCACTACTAAAATTGAAATTTAGGGCACTTCCATTGGGTTTTTTGGGTTAAACTTAATTTATCAAATATTCATGTCATCTCATGATTTTCTCCTCATTCTTAGCTTTCCAACGGTTCAAATGGCGAGTCAATTGGAGCTACGGTGCAAAAGTTATGGCTCCCGAAAGTTTCGTCATCAATTGGGGTGGAACTGTCACCCGAATTGTCACCTAAATTGTTGCCTGGATCAATAAAGCCTTTGGAATACCAATCTAGTTGTGCATCTTAAGTAAATTGGGTCTATTTCAAGCCCATTTAACCTAATTGCATGACTATAAAATGTGATTTGGGGGTTGATCAACTCCAATTGGCCCCAGTCATCATCATGATTATACCTTATATATGTTAAAACCTATAACCCAATCCCTAATGCTTAAAGTTCCTAATCCATAAACTCTAAAACATAAATATAAACTCTTTAAACCTTGAACCAATCATTTCATCCCAAATTAACATCATTTACACTAAGAATTATCTTTGCGATTGACCCTATGTACCTTAAACCTAAGCCCTTAACACTATACCATAAATTATAAACCAAAAACTTTCCCTATTTACCAATTGATTTAGTCCCAATTAACATCCTTTATAGTAAAAATTATGTTCACACATGACATAGAGCAATTAGACCTTATATATACCCTTAAACCCAAACCCTACATGCCCTAATCCCTAATCCCTAAACTATAAAACATAAATTGTAATCGCTAATCCTTAAAACACAAATTGTAATCCCTAATCCTCAACACATAAATTATAATTCCTAATCCATAATCCATAAACCCTATTCACTAATGCCTTAATCCCTAATCCACAATCCATTATATATATTATGTATAGCATGGTAACATCATTTAATAATGCAATCATGTTATTCTTAACATAGGTAACACTCAGTTGTCATTGCCAATTACCAACCCCAAATCTTATACTAACAATAACATTATCACATTATTATAAATATCAGCTTCTCAATGGGTTGCATCGGGTAGAATCTTATACAACACATAACATGATCATATTATGTAATAATGCAATCATTTTATTATCGATACAAGCTTCTCAATGAGTTGGAGGGAGCAGAAGCTTATACAACACATAACATGATCATGTTATTATTATTTTAAATTAAGCTCACTTATCAATGACTATTTTTAACCCAAATCGAGAATTGTGTCCCCATAAACATTCTTTGCATATTTTTGTGAGATCTATGTACTTGTGTACTTTACCCCACCTTTGAAAAGTTATCAATTGTCCCTTTTGATAGGTGTTGGATCACATTCCAAGAGTAAGGGGAAGATGTTCAATAATAAAACACTAGAGGAATTAGAATATTTGAGAGAGAAACACAAGATACAAATGTGAAAACTTCATGGTAGATAAGGTATAAACCCTAATCTTGATGAACCAAATGCCATAGATAATGAGCCAATTGATAATAATGAATTAAACAATGATTAAATTGACCATAATCAATTGAATAATGTTGAAATTAACCATAATGAAGGGAATAATAATGAATTAGTTAATGTTAGAATCTCACATTCAAATTTCCAAGTTTTTTATTTTGTTGATGATAAGCTTATGTATGATGTTTCACTCCCCATGAATGAATAAAATTTGATGGAAACAAATAATGATGAAATTAACCATCAAGAAATTTCATGGAAACATATAATTAAGAAATTAACAATGACTAAAATGTCATCCCACCTATAAATAATGAAAGTAATAATGATTTTGAAACACCCTCTCAACAAATTCCACCATTACCAACACCTCCAAGAATTGTGCGTCTAGAAAAGACAAGTATTTAATTGAAGTCAATGAAAATATTTTAGAACTAATGCATAAAAAAATGTATGATCACATTTCAATAAGGTTGGCTCAACAAATTTTGGATATTTTCTTTCATAATTTGCAATATTATAGTCAAAGATGTCAATTATTTGTTTCATTGATAAAATTGATTAAGATGAGACCTAAAATGTACACATTAGGAATAAGAACATCTAACATGGATGATGAAATTGTTGAAAATCTACATGATGCATATCATACTATAGGCCCAAAACCATGCACCAAAGATTGTAATGTTGGTCAATGTATACTTACAACTTGTGCAATAAGTGACAAAATAGGGAAAAAATGAATGGTTTCAAAAATAAGATGAATACTTAATATAAACAAAATAATAATAATAATGAAAGCAATTGAAAGATGAAAGACTTAATGAACCTAATACCAATGAGCTATGGGCATTCTCTGATAGACTTCCATTAAATGACAAGGCTATATCAGATACTCTTAAAGAGTTGCTCAAATTTGGAAAGACAATACAAGAGTTTTGCCCAATGCAAGAGATGTTATGAAAAGAAGAGTTGGTTCTCATAACTATGGAATGCATCTAAAAAATTTATTGGATATGACTCAAACACAATTACACTCTAAATTTTTGGAAAAACATCCATAAATTTCTATTTTTCAAAGATATTTTTAGATGACAAAACCCCTTTTATGTTAAAATAAATCACACACACACACCACTTGTTATTGTAGGCAACATGTTGAATTTTCAATACACTATGATGTTTTTTACCATATTCATTGTACTTTGCATACTAACAACATTTTGTAGGAGTGTGGCATTGAATTGCCCACAAAATCATCTAGAGAATTTATTCCAATTATCTTTTGTAAAAGATCATATGGACAATTATTTTACAACAAATTATATTTAAATGGAAATTACAACATTTGTAGTGGATTGTCAAAATTAAAAAAATGTTTCCATGAGGAGATTACAAGTGCAATTGGATATGAATTAGTTGGTTTAAGCAAATATAAATCAGTGACTTATCAAGTAAAAGATGGCAAAGAATCTAAAAGATGTGAGCTTGTTACAAAAAGATAACTATTTTTGAATTTTTGGTCAAATTTAGGGAGAAGATTATTTATGAGTATGCAAGGCACACACACAAGGCTAGATGGTTGGATGAACATTTTAAGATAAGCATGGATATATTACCACTTGGTTCAAATATTTAGTAGTTTATTTTGTTTAAAATTACACATTCAAACCCCAAATGGAAGTTCAATCATAGTATTACAACTCATCACAAGTTTCCATATTCATGCATGCACATGATAGTATAGAGCAACAACAAAAAATATTAAGGGAGTACCATTTCTCTATCAGCGATGATAGATCACATTTTTTAGAGTATGTTCAAGGTTGTTTTCATAATTTCTATGAATAGTTGAGTCAGAGGAACATTACTTTCAATCAACATTACATTTGATCAAATAATTGCAAATCATAATTAAAAAATACACAAATGTTTTATTGGTTGAGAAGGATGCCCATTACCACTAGTGTATAACACATTTGGAGTTTAACTAAGACTAGCCATGGAAAAGGGGAGCATGATAGTGCTAGAGCATGTGTAAAAAGAGCTATTGCAAGGGAGGAGTTGAAATTAGAAGAGGGTATTCATTTGACAGATGCAAAATCTATGGTTAAATGGTGTAATGAAAACATATGTCATAGTGTTCGACCAAAATCTACTATTCGTAGACATTTCTAGTTAATGTAGAAAGAACACTTGGCAAAGTATGAGGATTTTACGACTCTAATAGGGTCAAGTGACCTCTACTCATTTCCTAGCTCAAATGCAAGTTTTTGGATTTTTCATACAAGACACTTAACATGTTTCTATTCTACATGAGTGGATTCTATTTGGAATGAGTGTGTCAAAAGAGTGGGTGGATGATTGGAGTTCCAAACCTCTAATTCCAATCAACACATATCAGGTTCCAATAGCATTTTAACTTACAAATATGGCATCATTAGATGACTTTGACCATGTATATAATCTAGCGCAACTAGGTAGAATATTTCTAATTATGTATAATTTATTCTCATTAAATATATCTTCATATTATCATTAAAAATGATTTTTTATGATATAAGGTTTTTTTTGTAGTTATTGCAGATGAGTATAATGAAGAAGGCACTAATTACTAATTGTGTTGATGTGTTAGAGGTACAATCACTGGGGGTGAATTAGTGAGCCTAGATAATCTAACTATTGTTCCAATCCTTTCAAACTCTTAATCAATTACCATAAGCATTCATGAAGCATACACATCATTTATAGAAATGAACAAGAAAGATAATAAATATCACACACATAACACAAGATCTATGTGGGAAACCCTCTTGGGCAATAAAACCCACTCTCAAGCTTGTAAACACATGGATTACTTATCCTATAAGATATTACAAACATGAAATTGGTCAAGTCTTTCTGACTAGAATTTAGTGAAACACATGTTTCACAAGGAACACCTACCCCTAAGATTATCAAGTCCTTATGACCACCTATTTTTCAAGTCCTTTTGACCAACTTTAGTGAGACACCATTCCCACAAGGAGCTATTATCCTTGTCTAGCTGAGCAACCATAGTAACTAGAACTTTTAGCAAGTTTTACCTTGCAAGGAGGAAATAACCCCCTAAGAATCCAATTACACCCTTAGCTACCTTGAAAAAATCATCTTAAACACATGTTACTTCTCTTTAACTGATGATGATCACCTTTATCTACACTCTTCACTTCTACACACTTTTTATAGCCTTCACACCCTATCAATTCATCCAAAACCACCTTTTGGATCACACTACACTTTTTCACTCTTCCTCAATCTTCAAACCTGTAAGATTATTATTGAGACATATAAATATGATCTACAATTCATACACACAGTCCTCAATCTTCTCTTCTCATCAACCCATCTACTGGGCACACTCCCTCTCTTCTTTCCTTTACTCCTCAACTCTTTTCTCTACTCAACACATATAAGCCTAGAAACCATCACCTTTGGTTTCACTATTTATAGATCCTTCATAAATATCAACTTCTTGGTCATCCGTAAGGATTATATCATATCTCAATACCATCCTCATAAGTTGTCCATAGCATTCATGGGTCACCCTTAAGCAGCTACACCTTTCAATTAGGCCTTAGTAGCCCTTATAGGTCTCATGGAGACGTATTCACCCTTTTAGCACTTCAATGGATAAAATAGAAACATAGGACCACTTAAAATTACATAGGTCCACTCTTAATGACCCCTTATATATCCTCAAATTATTATAGTTATATGTGTTCACCTTTGTGTATGTTCAATCTACTCAATTATTAGTCTTGTGTACATGAACACCATGAATGAACACATAGTCAACTTCTTAATATTTCTTCATACTGAATATGGATTGATCAAACCTAAAACAACCATATAAATGATCTTCATGAAATCTACAACACTCTATAATATTTAAGTCAACTTGAAACATCCAAATACCATCAAGAATAACTCAAATATCCTTCTCAGGTCACTTGTAGAATATGGTCAAACACATAGTCAACTTTAAAGATTAATATTTGAAACTTTACAAATAATTAGACATTATAACCAAATTCTCTAGATGCACCTTGAAGTTCTCTTCAACTTTTATTTTTACATCACCTTTGAATTCATCCTAAATCAAAAGTTATGGCTCAAACACTACAAACTGATTTTTCCCTTTCCAAATTCAAATGCCAATGGTCACTATTAAACATCGAAAAACTTGACATTATCTTGTGTCTTCACATATTAGATCAAATACACACCATTGATCTCTTACAGAGTAACCTAATATTTAAGTATTCTAAATAACTGTCTCTTTAACCTCATCTCATTCTAAATAACTGTCACTTTGACCTCATCTTGTGTATCCTAGTAACTTTGACTAAATACGCTTGGTCAATCTTCTTAGATTTAGCCTGGTCTTTAACTATCAATGCTCACCATTAATATTTAATTAGAACTCCCAAGATCATGACACTTGGCACTCTCACGTGCCTTCTTATCACATTGACTATTTGACTCTAATGATATTTTTCCACTTGGCAGCCTCGTGTGGCTTCTAAGCACTCTACAATCATTTTTCATTTTAATGCCACTTGGCAGTCCCGCATACCTTGTTGACTTATTGACTTAATATGCACCATTTATCTTCACCTGTATGATCACCTTCTCATCAATATATCTTTATCAAATGACCTCAGACTTCAATAAAGTTAAACTTGATGGTCTTTGTCATGTCACAATCTACTAGAGCAACTTTGAAGATTTATAACATGAGCTAGAAGACACTCCAAGCCTCTAAATCTTCAAGGTACCTTCTTGGAAATAAGACAATGTCACCATGATAATATTTTGACCAAAATCAACTTTTTGAGTGCCTATAAAAAATGTACAAACTTTTTGGTTCATTCATATCTTCATGATGTTCAGTGATGGTCTAGCTGATCAGATTAATCTTGCACCGTAGATATGTGATGTGATTAAACACAGACCATTAGATTTACCTTTGCAAATTTGGCTAAGTATAGGAACTTAGTGAAATTTTTTTGAGAAGCCAATAATTCACCATTATAAAAAATTTTCGCTCAATCTCATGACCTAAAATTTAAACCATGTGATCACATTTCATAGAGGAATCAATCCATATATCAAGCTGTTATTAGAACTTTCATGCGTGTGAAATATAATGTCATCAAAATGCCTACTTCAAATTTTAATGTCATAGAGCCAACTATGCCTAAATGAACATAATGAAGAATAAGATGAATACCATTCACTTACACAAGCTCTCCAATCATCCTTGACCTCTAACAAGATCCCTTGCACATCCTTAAATCACCATACTCATCCCTAAACATCCCTAGCTAGTCAAACTTTGAATATCAACCAAGCCTACTTCAAGTATACTAGGATAAGCACATTGCACACTTTGTCATTGACACTTAGGCTATCAAGGAAATTCATCCACTCACTTGGACACCTCCATGACATCACTGATAACTCTCCAATAATTCCCCTTTATCATTGATGTTAACACCCATCATACAGCTCACCTTTGTTCTCTCTCTTCAATCACTCTCATAATAAGAATCTTCTCCCCCTTTGACACAATGACAAAGTGGGAACCAACTGATCTTGAGGACATAAAAATACCATCAACAAGAGATGACCACCTTAGAAAGATGATACAAACTCTCCCTTACCTTGAGCCTACCTCTTCTTGCCTTGACAGCTTCATCTTGCTACATGCCAACACTCTTATTCAACCAAACACTACAACTAATGAAGAAAGAACACAAAAAATCACTAATTTTTATGGAACTCACAAGAAACATCTAAAAGGGACTCTCTTTAAGATCTATAAGCCATTGTACCTCTTGAGCATCTTTAGATCTCCACACACCATGAAGAACCACCACATAGGCCTATTATCCTTCTCTCTCAAGACACCTCAAGGACCACCAACAAAAATTCATGCCACCCACCAAATAGGAAACATGATCTAAACCAGTCTAATAAATCACCTTGAAATACTCATGCCTTTATCTTTTAGAGAAACTAAGCAAAACATCAAATCTTCATACTAGGCTTGTCTAGACTACTTGTAGCCCTACCTAAAACTTTCATAGCCCATAACTTTAAGTAGACACACCTTCAATACCTAAAACTTCATATATGGAGCATTCTCATATACCCCCTCAAACATACCAATTTTCATCACCTAGATCATCTTATGCAACATACTTCCTTCACAAACCTACTTGCCATTTAGGCTTCCATCTTGACAAAAATAAGAATAATTTAAAAACCATAAACCTTCAGATCTCTATGAAGCTTTATTTGACAACTCATTTGGCCTATTCAACCTATTAAGAAGCCTTAGACCTCAAATCATAAGGCAAACCACTTTTATAGCATAGCTTAAAACCCTAGAATCTCAAAACAAACAAGGTCAACAAACCTCCTTCTAGTCAATGCCCACCTCTGAAACTTATTACACACCTGGGGACAACCATCAAAAACTTCTATACTAATATTTTATCCATCACACCTTTGGAAACCTTGAATTTATAAACCATGGCTTTGTCCTGCAATAAGAAAGATAGACCTGAGAGCATACAAAGACCTCCAAAAGGCACAAACAAGATCATCAAAACACAAAACCACCTAGAACACATCACAAATAAGTGCACAAACCTTTCTAAGATATAAACTCTTTTTTACATTCCATAAATCTCATTATGACACCTAGAAACACCCATTATGACCCTACACTATAGTTCCTTCACAAACCTCTAGAACAAGCTCATGAACTTGTTGCTCCCCCTTAACCAATGACCTTCTAATGATCAACACAAGTCTTGGCAACATATAATCAACAATTTTATACCATAATAACATTGATCTAATAGACCAATCAAGAATTTACATACCTCTATACTGATTTGGCATTATGATCTTGAGTACATATACTTGCTTCTCCATAAGAAAAGATGTCTTCTAAGAAGCATAGGCAAAGATACCCTACTTCACAATATCCTAGAACAATGTGAAATTAGGAGTTGCCCAAAAATCCTCATATTCCTTCTCCTCCTTGGTCATATGATACTTATAGTTCTTCTTCTTATTTTTAGGCTTAAGAGAAGCAACATGCTCATCCACTATACTATTCTCCTTTTCTTCTAAGATTGAATTAACAACATAGGGAGGCAACAAAGATTCATGACATACGTTTTCAATTGAAGAATACACCTTGTAGTTCAGAACTTGATCACTATGCATTGATTTACATGAAACTTGTTTATCAATAGTAGGATGTTCACTTGGATCCATACACACCTCAGAACTAGCCTCAACTAGTACCTTGGTCTTCTCCTTGAGCTTAGTCTCTTCATTCACAACATGAGCACACAATGAGATCCCTTGGCACTCTTCAACTTATGTAACATTATCCACCATATAAAATAGATTACTAGGACCTATAGACTCATCATGCCTCACACTTACCACCTTTGGTTTTCATGAGTTAAATTATCTTATCTTATTTGGACAACACTTAGCAAAGTGTCCCTCATCAAGACAGTCGAAGCACTTAACTTTGTTCACACCTTTTGACTAATGACCCCCATCATAGTTCCATGTAAACTCATTTCTAACATGTCTCTTACATTCTTTATCCCTATGACCAAATTGATTACATGTGTAACAATAACCATTAAAACCTACATACCTCATGGCATTTAGTTGTCTGATCTGATTTGTCTTCATTCTACCAGCACCTTCATTCCTTATTTGATGATTTGTCTTCAAAGTATGATTTTTCTTATTCACATTAGTCTTCATCTTATCTTGAGTTACATTCTTTTGTTCATATTCATATCCAAGACTAGTTCTATCACTAGCATGCTTTTGACCACTCAAAGTATTGTCTAGATCATTTAAACTCTTTTCAAACCTCACAAATGACTTCACCTTACTAGATATCTTCGCTAACTCAGATTTTAATGACTCATTTTTAATTACATACCTTGAGCATTCATCTTATTTAGCTTTCAAACTTGTAGACATGATTTCCAATTGACAACTGAGATGCTTTACTATATCTTCATGATCCTTGGTTTTTTCATTCATTCTTGCCTCAAACACATTGAATTGTTCCTCATAGTCATTGATTTGTGACTTCATCTTTTTCTTAATCTTCTTCTCAATATTAAGTTCTTAAAGAGTATTCAATAATTCAATCTCACAGTCCACCTCATCGTTATCATCATCTAAATCACTCCAAGTAAACTCCTTTTGATATGAGCAACTTCCTTAACCATGAAAAGGGATTCATCTTCAATAGGAACATCATCTTCATGATCATAATCTAATTCACTGTCTTCACTCTCATCTGATGAGTTGCAAGCTTTATTGGTGTAGAGACTCTTCTTATTCTTGAATGACTTCTTTTTGTTGTCATACTTTATGAATCCTTTCTTCCTATAGGTATTATTTTTTTCATCTTGGCCTTCACCATGTTATTCATCGTCATTTTTCTAATGATTATGAGGGAACTTTCTAGTAAAATGTCCATCTCTCCTCAATTGAAGCATTCAAAGGGTAGTTGGCCCTTATACTTGCCTGAACCTATTTTCAATTTCCTTGTAAACAAATCAATTAGTTCATCCTCATTAATACCAGATATGTCATCCACCTTGGGTTTCTTACCTTGGAACTTCTTCTTTGGCTTCATTTCTATCTTGAATGTTGTTTCCTTCTATGGCATTTTATCAGAATTTACTCTCATCTCATAGGCAATAAGGATGCCATGCAATTCCTCCATCTTCAACCGAGTAAGATCATGGATTTCTTCCATAGTAGATACTTTAGAATCAAACTTCTGAGAGAGACCTTAATACCTTTTGAAATATAGTAGTTTCTTCAAGATATTCTCCAAGACCTCTGATGATGTTCACAATCTCATCAACTCTCTATAAAAAGGATGCCACATAATCTTCTTCCTTCATCTTAAGACTTTCAAATTGTCTTCGGTGAGTTTAAAACTTTTCTAACTTACGCTTTGAGTCTCCTTCATAAATAGTCTTTAATTTATCCCACATTTCCTTGGTAGATATGAAATGGACTACCTTGGTGTATTCAATCTTTAAAAGATCATAAGTGATAACATTCATAGCCTTAAAATTTTTCTAAAATAACTAATTATCTATAGCACTAGATGGAAGAATAGTAAGTGTAGAATAACCATCCATAATAGATTTATAAGTGTCAAACCCTAGGGACATGATGTAGGTTATCATCCTTGCACTCCAAAAATCATAATTAGATCCATTGAACATCAGTGCTTGCTTAGTATAAAAACCTCCTTACATTCGATGACTACCCATATTGTACTTTGGATCACCTTCAAGCTGTTAAGACTTTACCAAAGGATCTACTCTGACACCAATTGTTAGAGGTGCAATCACTGAGAGGGGGGTGAATCAGTGAGCCCAGATAATCCAACTACAATTCTAGTCCTTTCAAACTCTTAATCAATTACAATAAACATTAATGAAGCATACACATTATTTATAACAATGAACAAGAAAGATAATCAATATCACACACATAACATAAGATATATGTGGGAGACCCTCTTGGGGAATAAAACCCAGTCTCAAGCCTACAAACACATGGACTACTTGTCCTATAAGATATTACAAACATGAGATTAGTCAAGTCCTTCTGACCAAAATTTAGTGAAACTCATGTTTCACAAGGAGAACCTGCCTGTAGGATGATCAAGTCCTTCTGACTAACTTTAGTGAGACACCAGTCCCATAAGGAGTTATTGCTCTTGTCTAGCTAAGCAACCATAGCAACAAGACCTTTTAACAAGTTTCACCTTACAAGGAAGAAATAATCCCTTAGGCAACCAAGTACACCCTTAGCTACCTTGAATAGATCATCTTAAACACCTTTTACTACTCTTCAACTAATGATGATCACTTTTTTTTGCACTCTTCACATCTACACACTTTTTATAGCCTTCACACCCTTTTAATTCATTCAAAACCACCTTTTGGATCACACTACACTTCTTCACTCATCTGCAATCTTTAAACCTATAAGAGTACTATTTAGACATAAAAAATATGACCTACATGTCATACACATAATCCTTAATCTTCTCTTCTCATCAACCCATCTACTGGGCACACTCCCTCTCTTCTTTCCTTCGCTCCTCAACTCTTCGCTCTACTCAACACATATAAGCCTAGAAACCATCACCTTTGGTTTCACCATTTATAGGGCCTTCATGAATATCAACTTCTTGGTTAGAAATTAGTATTTCCTTAACCCATAAGGCTTATATCATAGCTCAATACCATCCTCTTATGTCGGCCATAGCATCCATTGGTCACCCTTAAGCAGTTAGATCTTTCAATTGGTCTTAGTAGCCCTTATAAGTCTCATGGAGACCTATTCACCCCTTTAACACTTTAACAAGTAAAATAAAAACACAAGACCACTTAAAAATACATATGTTCACTCCTCATTACCCCTTAGACATCCTCAAATGATTAAATTCATCTCTAATCACCTCTGTGTATGCTCAATCTACTCAATTATTAGACTTGTGTATAATAACACCGTGAATCAACACACAATAAACTTATTAAGAATTTTTCATACTAAATATGGATTTATTAAACCTTCAAAAACCATACATATGATATTCATGAAGTTTACAACACTCTCTAATAGCTAAGTCACCTTGAAACATCCAAATACCATCAAGAACAACTCAAATATCCTTCTTGGGTCACTTGTAGAACATGGTCAAACACATAGTCAACTTTATAGCTCAATATCTACAATTATATGAATAATTAAATAGTATAACTAGATTCTCTAGATGCACCTTTAAGTCCTCTTCAAATTTTATTTTTACATCACCTTTGAATTCATCCTATATTAAACGTTATAGCTCAAACACTGTAGACTAGTTTTTCCCTTTGTAAATTTAAATGCCAACCATCGGTGTTAAACATCGAACAACTTAAAATCATCTTATGCACCATTGATCTTTTTGAGAGTGTCTTGATCTTTAACTATGCTAAACAACTATCACTTTGAACTCATTTCATGTATCCTAGTACCTTTGACCAAATACACTCCATTGATCTTCTTAGAAGTAGACTGGTCTTTAACTATCAATGCTCACCATTGATATTTGATTAGAAATCTTGAGATTATGATAATTGGCACTCTTATGTTCCTTATAATCATGTTGACTATTTGACTCTAATGAGTTTTTGTCACTTGGTAGCCTCGTATTCCTTTTGAGCATTCTATAGTTAGTTCCCATTTTAATGCCACTTGGCAGTCCTATATACCTTGTTGACTTATTGAATTAATATGAACCATTTATCTTCACTTGTATGATCACCCACTCACTGTTAGATCTTTATTAAATGACCTCAGACTTCAATAAATTTAAACTTGATGGTCTCTATCACATCACAGTCTACTAGAGCAACTTTGATGATTTATAACATGAGCTAGAAAACACTTCAAGCCTCTAAATCTTTAGGTTACTTTCTTGGCAATAAGAAAATGTCACCATGATAATATTTTGACAAAAATAAACTTTATGAGTGCCTATAAAAAATTCACAAACTTATTGGTTCATTCATATCTATATGATGTGCAATGATGGTATGGTTGGTTAGATAAATCTTGCATCATAGATCTGTGATGTGATTAAATGCAACCGTTAGATCTACCTTTGTAAATTTAGCTAAGTATAAGAACTTAGTAAAATATATCTAAGGATTTAACTTTTCACCATTATAAATTTTGTTGTGCTCAATCTCATGGCCTAAAATTTGAACCATGTGATCACCTTTCAATATGGGAATTGATCCATATATCAAGCTTCCCCTGGAACCTTCATGCGTGTGAAATATAATGTCATCAAAATTCTTACTCAAATTTTTTTGCCACAAAACCAACTATGCCTAGATGAACATAATGAAGAACCAGATGAATACCATACACTTCCACAAGCTCTTCAATCATACTTTACTTCTAATTGGATCCTTTGCACATCCTCAAATCACCGTACTCATCCCTAACCAATTAAACTCTGAAGATCAACTAAGCCTACTTCAAGCATACTAGGACAAGCACATTGGACACTTTATCATTGAAACTTAGACTATCAAGACACTACATCCACTCACCTAGACACCTCCATGACATCACTAACAAATCTCCAACATGGTGTGTAAAGAGAGAAAAAATTGACTTCCCTAGTTATAGATGGAGAAAACATTGATAATCCCACTGGGTCAGTGGTAGTCACTGGAACTTGGTTTAAATTATATCCTATAAAAAATTTAGATCAATGGTTGTTTGAAGAGTTTGAAATACACAGGAAGATACTACACTATTCAAGTTTGATTCTTATAATGAATATTCAATTACAAAAATATCATGGGAGGCCATTAAACAAAAAACTATGGAAAGTTCGAGAGTCAAACCATGAAGTTGTTCTTGATACTATCAAGGTTAGATCAAATCCTAGTGATTCATTGGATTAAAATATGGAGGTATGTTGACTTTTTAAATGTAGATGTAATCAATTTTACCAAATGTTTTTTATTTTCTAGGTAGTACATATATAAATTTGATTTTTAATTGCTTACTAACAATTTTGTATAGGTCATTGGTGCCAGATAAGCTTCCACCTTCATGTGGTTGGCACTCTCAGTAAATAATTCTATATTCTTGAAGCTAAGATAAGCTTAAGTTTTATGGGTATTCGAACTTAGACTTAAAAAATGCATTTTTATTGTATTAGGAAGGGTGTTCTTGAGGTTAAAATGGGTGATGGATTTATCAATCAGGTCTAAAGGGAGGCCAAGAACCTAGTCCTAAATGTTATACACCCCTTTAATGTGTTTTTGGTGTCATTTTTCACTCAAAAAGCATCAGAATTAGAGTTCTGCAACCACAACTTGAATTTTGACAACATTTGTTGTAAGTTTTTCCGCTCTCTGAAACAGTAGAGTAAATGTAATTTCAAGTGGATTCAAACATCATGGCATTTTGATAACATGTAATTTGCCTATCTGGATGTGATAAAAGTGATATATTCATAAGTGTGGGTCCCAAAGGTAGAAATGCCAGTTGAAGCTCAAGAAGTTGTTTGTTCACTGATAAAACTTGCATTTTTAGACACATCATTATAGCTTGTCTAACAGATTGATCTTGAAGCTTCCACCTGATTTCTCTAGGGTGAGATTATAGGGATTTAATAATTATAGGAAGGATTTGATGGTTCATATAAATTACTTATAGATTTTGTTTTATGCATGTTTGAACTTAGGCTATAAAATTACATTTTTCTCTTATTAGGAAGTGTATTCTTGAGGCTAAAATGGGTTGTGGTTTTGTCGATTAGGCATGAAGGGAGGCCAATAACATATTCCTAGACATTATCTACTCTCTCATACATGTTTTTAGTGTTATTTTTCACTCAAAAATTATTAGAATCAAAATTTTGCAACCATAACTTGAACTTTGACAACATTTGTTGTCAGTGTTTCTACTCTACAAAATGATAGTGGAAATGCACTTTTGGGTGGATTAAAAAATTATGGCATTTTAATACATGTAATTTGCCTATATGGATGTGATAAAAGTTATATATTAATAGGTGGAGATCCCAGAGGTAGAAATTGTAGTTAGAGCTCAAGAAGTTGCTTGTTCACTAACAAAAACTTATATTTTTGGACCCATCACTACAACTTGTCCAATAAATTGACCTCAATGCTTAAACCTAAGTGATTTGATGTGTTATTATAAGTATTAAATAGGTATGAGAGGGATCATATGGTTTTAAAAAATTACTTGCAGCTTTCATTTTATGCATGTTTGAACTTAGACTAAGAAATTGCATTTTTCTCTTATTGGGAAGGGTGTTCTTCAGGCCGGAATGGGTCGTGGGTTTGTTGATCAGACCTAATAAAAGTCTAAGAACATAGTCCTATATGTTATATTCCCCCCCATGGATGTTTTTTTTTGTGTCAATTTTCACTCACGAAGTATCAGAATCATAGTTCTACAACCACAACTTGAACTTTGACAACATTTGTTGTCAGTGTTTCTGCTCTCTAGAATGGAAGGGGAAATGCACTTCTAGGTGGATTTTAACATTGTGTTGTTGTGATAACATGTAATTTACCTATCTAGACATGATAAAAATTATATATTCATAGGTGGAGGTCCTGGAGGTAGAAATGCCAGTTGGAACTCAAGAAGTTGCTTGTTCACTAACAAAAACTTGCATTTTTGGACTTGTCACTGCAACTTATCTAATAGATTGATCTCAAAGATTCAACTTAAGTGATCTTGGGTATTATTATAGGGCTGTATGATATGGATCTTATGGTTCATGGAAATGACTTATAATTTTCATTTTATACGTGTTTGAACTTAGGCTAAAAATTTGCATTTTTCTCTTATTGGGAAGGGTGTTTTTTAGGCTAGAATGGGTGGTGGGTTTATCAATTTGGCATGATAATAGGATAATAACCTACTATTATATGTTATTCTCCTCACCCATATGTGTTGGTAGTTTCAATTTTCACTCAAGAAGCATCAGAATCTGGGTTTTGTAACCACAACTTGAACTTTGACAACATTTGTTAGTGTTTCCACTCTCCTGAACAGTAGTGGAAATTCACTTCCGGGTGGATTATAACTTCATGACATTTTTATAACATGTTATTTTCCTATCTAAATGTGATTAAATTTATATATTCATAGTTTGAGGTCTCGAAGGTATAAATGTCAGTTGGAGCCCAAGAAGTTACTTGTTCACTAACAAAAACTTACATTTTTGGACCCATCACTACAACTTGTCTAACAAATTGATCTCAAATATTCCACCTGAGTGATATAGGTTAAAATTATAGGGATTAAATATGTACAATAAGGATCTAATGGTTTTCATAAATGGCTTATAGTTTTCATTTCATGCATGTTTGAACTTAAACTAAAAAATTGCATTTTTCTTGTATTGGGAAAGATGTTCTTGAGGCCAAAATAGGTGGTGGGTTTGTCAATCGGGATTGATAGGGTGTCTGAATCTAGACATTATCCCCCCCCCCCATACATTTTTTTGGTTTCAATTTTCACTTAGGAAGCATCGAAACCAGGGTTCTACAACCACAACTTGAACTTTGACAATTTTGATAACTTTGACAATTTTGACAACTTTGACAACTTAAACTAGAGACCTAGAAACTTAATGAGTAATTGACATATTGACCTATTAACAACTTTTAAAACTTTGACAACATTGACATTTTTGACAACTTTGACAATTTTGACAACTTTAACCTATTAACCTATTGACCTATTAGGTGGTATTGAGTAATTGACCTATTGACCTAGAAAGTGACTTGTTGTGGATTCTCCATTCAGTGTATGTGATTTAATTAGTTTCATGTTATCCTCAAAGTTCCTTGAAGCCATGAATATTTTGTCATTTATGTAAGTTTGTAGGGGATGAATGACTATTGGTAACCAAGAAGTGACTATAGATCACAATCAAGGAAGGAAGCTTGGAGTGATTCCACTAGTTTGGTAAGTTGTAAGTCATCATGCCATTAGTTTTGAATGTGTTGAACCTATATAGACCTACATAAAAATGAGTAATACATATACCCATATACCTTCTTTTGCCTATGACAATCCAATATGAAATTAAATGGTTGTTTCTCACGAAGGGAGTATGACTTTCGTGTAGATAATAATATATATATTGAGAATGATCATTAATGTGGAACTTTGATTTTTGTTTATAAAAAAGATAATGGTAAATAATCAACATATAGCCCTCTAGAATAAACAAACCTTGTCTATACCCTAATTTGGGTTAACAGACACATTGCAACGAGAAGTAAGAGTTGTTTTTTAATCTTGTCAAGTATGCCATTAAATCTATGAACTTGGAATATGGTCCCAACAGCAAAGGAGGTTTTCCAACTCTTACAAGATGCATGAGAGATTTGAAATTAAACTAATACTCCATGTTGTTGTCACAGGCCTGTAGGGTGCCTTGTTGTGCCTTGGTCTACCCTATATACGGAATTAAATGTTGAAGTGTGTTCGAGCATTTGTAATAGGTTAAGGCAAGTGTAATTTGACCATATAAGAACATCTATGACATAAGACTGACTCCTTGAGACCTATATCAAGTTTTGGTACTTGAAACATAAGAGAATTGCCTAGTTATAAAATAGTGAAAGAGTGAGAGGATGTTTTTGAATGGAATTTATGAAATGAGTTAGAGAATAAATGTGAGAGGTTTTTAATAGGTATAATGACACCAATAAATGTCTCCAAAGTGTACAAGAAGTAGGTAAAAAGATAAGAAGGTCATTAAGCATAAGTAATAAGAGTGTCATTAGTCATTTTCACTACACATAATGAAATAAAAACTTTAATTTAAAAAATATGGGAGATCTGAGATTTATAGCATTGAAAATAATAATTTTTTAATCCTTATTTTTGTGTACAATATTAATATAAGATCTGATAGACAATAATTTGGAAGATTAAAACAACATTGTACAATAACACATAATGAAGAAAAAAAATGAATATAAATTAGATAGATTTCCATGATATGCATATAATATAGGCACATGTGTACAATGTCAATAAAACACAGATTACCATGATAGGCATAAAAAAAATTGCATCTACCAACATAGTATCTAATGTTGGTTGAATGTCATATGCATAAATACAATTCCAAAAATGCATCAATTGCCATATAAGCATACAAAAAAGTACATCTCTTGTGTAAGACATCCTATTTATCAAATAGCCTCCCTCCCTTTTCCTTTCTTAAAGAAAACTCTACCTGGGATGCCCTGCTAGTAGATGGAGACCACTCTAATGCCTTGGATTGCTCTAAGGTCTGACTATGAATCCTACACTCATAGCTAGTTTGCAGTTGAGCTTGTTCAAATATAAGAATTATTATGAAATTAACATAAAATACATTCAAATAATTGTTAATAAATTAATTTTAAAATAAAAATTATTTAAACATGTGCACTTACTGCAAGCTCGTGATCCTACTCAATCTATTTTTCACACTCAAACAAGTCAATCATAGGCTCAATTATCTGAATAGGCATCTCAAATATGGGAATAATATGAGAAGTTGCCCCAATCACCATTTGACTGGGACTATCAGCTATCATAGGACACCCCTACATACACAATACATTTACATAAGTTATATTTTCCCCAAGTACGTGTACTAAAATTATTAAAACAAGTCTATTTTTACAATTCAAAATTACAAGAACTAATATATACCTTTATCAGTGACTGTACAAATGACATTGCAATAGAAATGCCTATATCTATCTCAACTCATAGAAAGGGAGGAGTGTCTACTCTAGCCATCAACTGTTCATGTAAACAAGGTCTCACTTAGTTTTATATAAATTATCAAATCTTATATATGGAAACCAAAATGATAAATAGAAGCACAAGTGTTTATAAAAGATCTATCTATATAATTACATGAATGAAATGACACATTATAGGAAAGAAGAGGAAAATCATGCATGTGAAAATACACTTAGATTTGAATTGATAAACCATATATTGAAGTGTTAGAGTGGCAACCTTGTACCAAAACTAAAATTAGAGGATTAGTGAAAGGGAATATATATTAAACTAGTTTCTTTTTTTCATTGATAAATATAAATATACTTGGGTCAAGATATTCAATTTATACTATATTACATGTTGGACTATATTAGTTGTTGATTTATTAGTTGTCTAAAAATAAGGGCTTGACTTAGGTAGGACACTCGTAACTACTTCCTTTTTATATGGTCCTATAAGGTCATTTGATCTTATTATCAATTTTCAATGAAGGAGAATAAAGAGTAGGCATGATTGACAATCATCTCCCCTTTTTGAGAAATGATTTGGGAAACCAATGGTTGGGTTTTGACACTCATGCTAAATCTTAGCCTAATCACAAGGATGTATGTGTTGGGTATGACATTGATGATTATAGTAGTTCATCATTAATTGTTGGAGATGGTTGTTTAAGTGGATTTGTGTGGGATATTTATTTCACATGCCTGCCATAATATATATATATATATGGATCTTATAAAAATTTGGGGTGCACAAATATAGATGGGAAAGAGAGAAAAGGGATTGTTTATGTTTACCCATATCAAAGATGAAGAAGTATTTATGCCACATGTGAAGTCATGTCAAGTTTGTGTCCTTATGATTTTAGATGAAATATGGTCATAGGAATTTTATTTTGCATTATTAGGAAAGTCTTTGGGAAAGAGGTGTATGAATACAATGTCTACATATGGGTAATGGGTAGAAGATATGAATATAGCGTTTACATCCTTAATCAATGACCTTGTAAGAGCATTGTAGGATGTTACCCCAAGGAAGAATGGTCCAACATAAAACCATTCATGAATTTTATGTTTTCATTTGTGCTATTTTTTATTCTTGAGAAGAGAAGTAAATTAGATTAAAATAGCAAAACATATATGTAAACAACTGTAGTCCTAATAGATGCAAAGAGCAAAACATATATGTAAACAATTTTTACCTCTGTATAGGTAAATGTTGTCATCCTAACAGAGGTAGATGTAGTATTGGATGGCCCAACAGCTAGATCTAAATATGTAAACAATGGCTATGACAAATCAAATGCTATAAATACTAGCTGTGATGATGAAGGAACTGTCACCTCTTGCAACATAAAAAATGACATAAATATTATATTAACTTTATATATAACTTAATTATTAGCTAAATTAAATTTTCAAATATAACTTAAATTTAACATGAAATTTATATAAAATGTACCTATATTTGTGTGGCGACTAATGTCTATATGCCAAAAACTCATCACTCATAAGACTATGATCTAAATCATCAGAACCATCGATGTCATCATCATCACAAGGTCCAGTGTACGTAGACCCACATGAAGTACAAGGTGGGGTCAAGTTTGGGTATCCTATCATGTATTTATAGCATCACTCTATGAAAGCCTACTAATATGTTGAATGAGTGTATCAGTGAATGAACTAAGAGCATGGAGAGTGTCAATCTCCATAACCTATTGAACTATAGAGGGTATCTTAGACTCAAGAGGCTTTTGGATACATATACATGCAGGATGATTAGGCACATGATGTGCACCTGGTCGATCTTACATAGAGCTTTTCCCTCAGCCCTAAAACTCACTAAAATTAAAATAATTGGAAATTTTTTTGAGGACTAACTCATAATAGAGTTTATTCAAAAAATATAATGAGACATAATGGTTGTTACATGGTAGATAGTCAAAGACTATCCACCATCAATCCCAAAAATTGGCCATGATTAATTTGTGTACATAATGATGGATTAGAAAATGTTTAGTGGTTATAGGAAATGGGCCATTGATGGTTGGGTCGATGAATAGGGTACAAATGGAGGCTTTTGAAATATATTTATTCTTGACCTAAAGGGTTGACAACTTGTCAACATAATATGCCCTATAAGTATCCCTATATGAGGTCCATCAGTTAATTTGACTCATTATAGAGTCAATTTGACCTAATAAGGTTTGTAGGGAATCGACTAGCTAGGTACGGTGGGGGTTGATCAAACTAGGACCCTTCATTCTATCAATTAACTCTTCAATTTCAAGTTTGTTTCCATAATGTTGTCATCAAAACCTCTTGACTGCTAAGGGGTTTTGGGGAACCATAGGAGGTATAGGTGGATGGATAGGAAGAACAAGGTTTTTGGAAAGGTTAGGAGGAGAAACAACCAGAGGGTTCTATAGAGGGTTGGGAGGGTTAGCAGGATGGGTTATTAAAAGAAAATAAATTATAATTAAAAACTAGGGTTAAATAATGAGAAATTAGGGTTAAATAGGGAATATTTCAATCACTTACCTCTCCTACATGGTAGCATCATCGATCAATAGGTCTGTGGGATGAATTTGGCAACTTCTTGGCACCCTCTAGAGTATTCTACACAAAACACAATCATGAAAGCTATGGGAGAGTGAGGGAACTCAAATGCAAAATGAGGATTTTGCATTTGGGTTTCCTTTTTTAATTTTTTTATACATAGGTAACACAATCATGTTATTAACAATATCACATTATTTTCATTACAATAACATGATCACATTAATAATTTGATCTCATTATGGCTCAGGAATCCCAAGCATAGATTTCAATAATGTGATCACGTTAATTAAATAACTTGATTGCATTATTAATTAATGTAATAATGTTATGGGTAATGTCCATGGAATTGTCCCCTAATTCTGTGCACTTACCCTTATAGTTTCTCTCACAGATAGGTGATCTTCATCATATTTCAACATTCATAACTGCAATCAAAGAGGCTCATAATAAAATCACTCCAAGGAATACCCATCCCAAAAAGGGTCCCCAATGAGAAGAAGACATAGACATGAGGTATTAGTCTCAAGGGGTTCAAGGGGTTTCTCTACCCTCACACATAGATTTAATTATGAAATAAAAAATAGATACCTATCTAGGTCATGTTGGCATGAAATAATTTTGGAATAGAATCATTAGGGTCTATAATATATATTATGGACAAAACATCCATAATAGTGGATTAGCTCAAGTATCTTCCTTTCTTATTTTCGTATAGTTCCAATAACTCATAATAATAATGGATAAACGCTATGATGCAGAAAAAATGGAAGTCAAGAATCTGAAAGGTGAATATATCTTATGCTTAGGTCTAGAGCATATATCTCACTTGATTCAATTACTTGAGAAGAAAGTGTTTGTTAATTTGACTCCCACATCTATTCAGTAATTCTAGGATTCTAATACTAATTCTTATTTTAAATGGGTCAAAAGCAATGGTTGATAAAATTGAGACATACATTAACAAGACTTCATAAGAATCTTCCAAGGTTTGAATTCATGAATGAATTAAATGATATGATCACACTCTTGCATAAATTAGCAAGGAGCCCATTTTAAATAAAATGTAAAACATATATGTATCAATACATATGGATCATTCATCAATATAAGTAGTACATCAATTGGGGATAATTGATTAGTGATTCTATTCATAAATAGATAATAAAGGTCAATACCACTTTGAAATTTGATATGACCACTTATCTCATCTATGTTCTTACCAAGAGAAGATTCTACAATGGCTTGAATATAGTAGGTGATATGAAAACAACAAAAATATATGATATCTATCCTCAGATCTCATTGAAGGAAAGTACATGTATTTTCCATAGAGTAATTGATGCATTTTTACAATATGTGATTCAAATGTTTGAAACAGAACCATACAACTTGAGGTTATCAATTCAAGCTTCTATAGAAATTTTTGGATGGGGAACCTGGTTCATATAGTTCCCAACTTTCACTCATCTAAGAATTTGTGGTTGTGAGATTGTTCCATAAATGCTTCTAAGGTATGTAGATGATAAATGGAAATGAATGGAGCTAGTAAGGTAGCTGACCAAAACACATGTAAGCTCTTATCTAAAAAGCAAAAATTTGGAATTAAGTTTCCTATTTCTATTGGTCAGTACACTTGTACCTCTTTAGCCAAAGTGAAATGTATTTATGAATAAATGACTTCAATCACTATCAAGTCATCTGAAACCATACCCTTTTTATGCAATATGCCTAATCTAAAGTATTCTTATTTATTCATATCAACATGTGCACCACTTTGAAGACTATTGGATAGATTGCGATGAAGAGAAAGATGTGAGAATACATGATTACTCACGATTCACTTTAGAACATGGTATTATATTTAACCTAGTGAGGATCAAGAAAAATATAGTAGACAATGAAGATGCATTGGACCCCTTATATGAGGAAGAAGGAATTGAATCAAAACCTCTTCCAAAAGTAGATTTGCACAAAAAATCAATGTTAATCATTGATAAGACCTAAGATGTGTTGAATAGAAATCTCAAATGCTAAAAAAGAAGAGGTATTAATGTTGATAAATTAATATTTCCTCCTCCCATAAAAGATGCTAAAATAGGATCTTCTCATTTACAACATAAAGCAGAGATAGGGACATCTTTAGTAGTAGAAACTAGCAAAGATTCAGAATAAATTGAAGATATAATATAATTTGAAGTTATCACATAAATTATTCTAGTGAAAAATCCACTCAAGTTGAAATAAGAAGACTAGGTGAAAATTTCCCAAACACTCCAAGAATTTCTTTTTTACAATAAGTTCCCTCTAATAGTCTTGTTCAGCCTCAAACTATGGTAACCAATACTACACAATAATTTATGGATTCATATATGTCCTTGATAGTTGAGTCTCTTGATCCTTCTCAGCATAATACTTCAAAACTTTTGCCTCTTTCTCAAAGTGTTGAATTGCCTCTTGAATCTTCTCCTAAAACACCAACTGATAAATTATTAAAAAAGAAAGGTGAAATTGTGTTAAAAAAGTCTCAAGTCTTACAAACTCCTTTTCCTTCTTCTAGGACTCAAAAATAATCCAACATTGCTCTTGTACAACAATCTCCTAGTACATAAGTCCATGATTGGTTGAATGATATATTAAAGAAAAGAAAGAGGATTATACAACACAAGAAATTAATTTCAGCATTTTGTCAAATGTTCGTCCTCATGTAGTGAGGAAGCCCCAAATAGTTTGTAGAATAATTACATATCATAAAATAGAGAAATATGTATAAGTAACATTTCTTAATTTATAACAAGATAAAGACAATATTGAAGCCTCTGATTATCAAATCTTAAAAGTTTACTTAGGAAAATCTAAAAGAGAAGGTGTGAAGGAAAACCTTAAATATACAATTGGCATGTTGTTTGAGAAAATAGACCAAGACAAAGTGACCAATGAGAAAATCAAATAAAAATTTGAGCAACTAATGTTAGTGGTTTAGAAATGGGTAAACCTAATTCAATATTCCTATTTTGTTGTTCATAAAATTTATGACAAAAAAAATTAAATGTTGCTAAATAAATTGATCATATGGGAAAGGCAATAAAAGAGTGGTCTAAGAAATTTCTACATCAAGGTATCACTACCATTCACACAATGATGACCATGTGTTTTGAGTTCCAATCAAAATATGATTAGGGAATAAAAGATGAAAATAAAGATGATGGAGATGTACAAAAATGGAAAGGATTGCTACCCAAGTTGGAAGCTTTTTCCTATACTTGTCTAGATGATCTTATTCAAAAAAAGGTTATTCAAAAAGAAGTTATGTATCTCTCTGAGTTTCTAAGAGCTTCAAAATTCAATGTCTATATTGTCAAATGAAGTATTAATAAATTCAATGATTCTAAAACAATGGGAGGTGATGCTCTCTTTGAAATAATGGAAGGAGTAGGAAATTTGAAATGGATGATAATGGTAAACTAGTTACTTAGGAGACTGTTATCAATCAATTCAAGAATAATATTGAGGAGATCCTAACTCCCAAGTTTGATTTTAATTATAACTAAATTTAGATATTGATCAAATATCATAATAATTTAGGTAACCTTTATTCGATGTTCAAAAGGCTCTAAGGAACAACATAGAAGATTATGAAACTATATTATGATGTAGAAACAAGTTATACATATTGAGATGGTCCAAATGAAGACAAAGTGCTAGAAATCATACAAATGTTCGATGAAGACCAAGAGAAGAAACCACAACCTAATAGAGAGAAGATTCAAATTATCTTCAGCAAAGATGATAAATAATAATTCCACATTGTATTTTTATCTATCTAATAGGATTTTATCTCTTGAATGATTATTGTAATTTTACATTGCATCTTCTTGTAATAGTTAATTCACACATTGTATGTCATGCAAAAGTAATAAATTATTTTGACATTTCTTCTCTTTAGCAACATGTGATATAAATGTGCCTTTGAATTTTATTGTGATTTTTTACTTCCATGATAAAATATTTACTTCAAAAAATAAATGACACAAGAGTATGCATGAATCATTGTTGACATTAATAATTTGTTGGAATATATAAAGAATAAATTGGAAACTAATACAACTATTTTTTTGAATTGACCACTAAAAAACATTTTAAATTCTAAGCAAAGTAAACATGTGTTACATACAAATAAACATATATATCCATAATTTGATATCCTCAACCAAAATATAATGCATTTGATAACTTATAATAATATAGACACATGAATTAATTACAACATCAATAATCTATTGAAATATATAACATCAATAATATGTTTAAATCTACAATTCAAAAAGTGAAAGTAGCATACCTTGTTTTTGTTACAAATGTGAATGCATACTTGTATGAATTATGTATAGATATATTATGAAGAGAAATAGGATTAAAATTGACTATCATTCATCTTAATAAACTCAAGGGAGAGATCAATAAATAGTTTAAATTTAATGTTCAAATAGATTAGGATATTGATATAGATATTTAAAAGCTAACTAAAAATTGCGATGTTACTCATCATGTATATAAACATCCATTTTTTGGAATGTTTTGACCCCAAAAAATGAATCTATTATGGAACTCTTCTGAATCTATGGTATCAATCTAGAAGGTGCATGTTAACAAAATCATGCATTTTTAAAAATCTCAAAATAAAGTGAAGTTGTATGATATAAGTTATAATTTACAACCCACCTGTAGGTGATGATTATTATGGCTTGTAAATCTATGAGCAAGAGGTATGTAGGTATTATGAACACTAGATTAAACCTAGAAAATTAAGAATATTTGATTTTTTGGTAAGTGATGTGAAGAGTGTGGTGTCTATGTTAGAATGGTTAAAAGGCCCAAGGTGTGTGGATTTGATATAAGCTCTAGGATCTATAAATAATAAATCTAAATAGTATCACCCATGATTGTCTGTGGATAAATGTGAACTATTAAATCAAGGTTTAACTACTAAATTGATAAACACATATATGCCAAGGTATAATGATTACCAATAAAAAATTAATAAATTTCATATATACGAGGGTTAGTGTCCCTCATCACATGATGTAAACAATGATGGTAAAATATAATAAGTAGATCAATGGATTAAAATCAAGATCAACCTTCACCAATACCCTACAACTTCTTATATACATAACTAAGGAGTTGTATGATAGGAATGAATATATATTTATTAGGGATGTTATATTAAAATATGAAAATCTTATTTTGATAATAACCATTAGTGATACTTTTATATATAATAATTTATAAATAATATTTGGAAATTGATGTGCACATGAGTTATTATCCATAATTAAGAGTGTATCTTAAATAATATGAAAGTATGTGTTTTAATATAAAATAACACGTCCCTTCCCCCCTCCCCACAAACCATCTTAATATTTACTCTATAATGGTATAAGATAAATGAAGATACACTAAGCTAAATAAGCTTATTCAAAGAAAGATAGTGGTAAATGATCAAGAATAAATTTCCATGCTCAAGTACAAAATCAACACTTCCCTTAAGATAAAATTATATTAAGTGAGAAAATGAGGAAAACCCTATGATATTGGTCCCAAAAAAAAATAGGCTATGCTAGGTAATCATGTATAATAATTACATGAAAATAACATTGACCATTATATTGATTGAGTTTAAAGATGATTTTATTTTAAATAACTTTACAAAATATCCAATGTCTAAGTTTATCATAATGGGTATGAAAAATATTATTTCATAGACTTCATTATCTAAGTTTCTATGAATATAAAACAATTTTAAGGTCTTTATGGATTTTATTCCATCCTACGAGAATATATGGGTGTTGAGTCATTGTAACAACTAAGTCGATAATGAAATGGTGTTGAATACGATGCTCCATTTAAAAATTTAGGATTATAAACATAAACAAAACACACTTGGGCATTAAATAGTTTATCTTAGATGGTCAAGGTATGAGTTTTAAATAATCACTACATAAAGTTCCTAGTCAGTTATAATGAAGTCTTTAAGAAGAAAACTAAAATTGTTAAAGTAAAACCATCCTTAATATGAGTCCTGAAAAAATGACATGCCATGTATACATATGTGAATTTTCAAAAGAATGACTTCATGGATTAAAAAATGAAAAATGCATTAACAACAATGAAATATATTATAGCTCATATAAATTAATGAAGGTTTATTTTATGTTCTTGCTAAAATGTAAGGAAATAATTTACATGCTCAAGTACAACTATCCTCATTATGGATTTTGATAAACTCCATAATAGTCAAACATGTATACATGAGGTAATAAAAAAATGATTTAATGGTATTATAAATATTTAAAGAAAAACAATAATGTGAACTTAATTAGCGAAATTAAAAAAAATGCTTCCAAAGATCGATTTAAATGTTGAATAATCAATGGAAAAACTTATTGAACAATATTATCTTTAAGTAAAAGCAAACCACAAAGTTGAGGAAATTTATTTGACAAGTGAGGAAACCGTTGAACAGATAAAAATCTCATAATTTATTAGAATCCTTGTAACAATGAATTTCTAAGTACATATCATGTAAAAGCTAATAAAGAGAGGGAAAATGGCCTTAAGATAAAATAGAATCATAAGGATCCAAGATCAAGATTGAGTGACTACCGAAAGATAAGAAGAGAGGAGAAGAAGAACTCAATAAAAAGAGCTACAAATAATAAATAAGTACATGTGTAAGCTTCAAAATGTGTGTTAAATATGTTCATAATCCTCTTATAAGTGGGGAGGATGTGTGTGACATGTGGAGGGGAGGAGTTACATACAAGTAAATCTTTAAATCTTAAGGAGAAAAAAAGGTGAGTGACACCTCATAAAATTTTAATTTATATGAATTAATAATTCACGTAAATATGAATTTTCTACATATGAATAAAACTTAGGATAAAATATTATCCTAAATAAAGGGTAACCTAACACACTTTTAAATACTTAAGAAAAAAGCCAAATAAGATTAATTATTCAATATTACCCTTTAAGCTTAACTTAGGGTTATAAAAGTGGAGAAAATCTTTTACAAACTAAGAAGGGAGTTGAAAATACATAATCTTCCCCTTAATAAAAACTTTTTTAAAGAGAAATTACAATAATTTGAAGAAAAAATAAGAGAAAGTGTCGTTAAAACTGACAAGGAGGAAAGTGTGAACACCAAGAATCTCTAAGAATACTCTTTAGATAATGTGGTCAATCTGTAATAGAGTAAAGACCAACAAGAAGGAGAAATGATCATATAAACCATGTAAAACAAACATGTTAATACCAATATTTTATGTTACTTTACTAATATGTCATCAAAATATAATTTACATACATAAAGTAATAAAATTAGATGTACAACAAGGCAAAAGAAGTTAAAGACAACTTCCATCATAAAGTGTGATATCCTGCATGAAAACAAACTAGTCAACATAATCAAAGCATATACCCTATGCAATAAAAAATAAGGAATACATAAAAGAGAATAAGTTAATCAAAATATAGATAAAGAATATGTATCATTTGTAAAAGATATTTTACGTGAAGCATTAGTAGAATGATTACAAGAAGACATATCAAAGTCTGTAGAAGATTTAATTTCTTTAAGTATCCAAATAGTTTTATCCTTAGAGGTGGGAGATTTAATCATTTTACAACAATGCAAAGTGTCGTGTGTGGATTTACCACAAAATTTGCATAGATGTAATTTTTAACATTTACATATACAATGCTTATTTTTTTCATAATGCACACAAGGTTTAGTAAATTTAAATAAATATGAGCATTAGAATCAATATAATCATAAGAAGTTACGTTATAAGTCTTACGATGAGGAGGACAATAACATGTGAAATTTTCATTAGAAGCATTTGAGATATTATATCCAAGACCTTTAAAAATTACATTAAAAGTAGGTAAAATAGGTTCAATAATATCATCTTCACACTTATTAAGCACACCAAATGAATAGCCCATACCATGTATGATTTTTAAGCTGGGGTTGGTAAAAGAAGTGTTTAAATGAATTTTAAGGGTTTGATAAGCACAAAAACATTTACCATTGTGAGAGCTAGTGTTTTGTTTAAAAGACATAAATTTAGCATTTAAAGTGTTAATAAATGATTGCATAGTCTGTATTTACTCAATAAAAAGGGGTTGTAGGACATTTAAAATATCATTTTGATATGTAAGTTGTTTCTTGAGAATAATATTTTTTTCTTTTTAAAAAAAATAGTTTACATAATTTTTGTAAAAATTAAAAAAATGGTCAATTTAAAAACCATGAGAGTAAAAAATATCAAATTAATGATCATTGAAAAAAATAAATTATTAGAAACATTAAATTACCTAAATAATATTTAAATATATTTATTTTAACCAAAAAATTTTAAAATACTCATAACAAATATTTGAATGAAATTGCTTTATTTAAAAAATGTTAAAGTTAAAAAAAAGTTAAAAAGAATTAAATCAATTCCATTAGAAATTCAAGTGCACACCAAAACTCCAAATTTAAATAGCTTTGAATGGCCCTAACAATTTAATTTTTATTTTTTTTAAAAATGATTTAAATCACCAAAAATATATACCCAATCATGAATTAATATGTGAAACAAATCATGAAAAACTTGATTTGTTTCGAGATGTAAGAGAAACGTAAAGCTTTTAACTACTTTAAAAAATCTTAAAAAATATTTTTAATTGTACCCAATCCCACTTCACAAGAATTAAAGATTCTTTTGGAGATTTGAATATTTTAAACAATAACAAATCATTAAAACCAATGACTTTTATTTTTAAAAAAGGTTTATTTTGATTTTGTCTTTTGAAAAGTAAAAAAAATTAAATTATGATCTAAAAGCACATTTTTGATAGAATTTAGAAATCATTAAAATTATTTTCTTAATATTCATAAGAGATTATTAGCTTTTTAAAAAAATGGTTTTGATAATGCCACACAAAATTTTTGTGAATTTAAAAAACTTTTGAATGATTTAGAAAAGTATTAAAAACAAAGTGTCAAAATTTAAATATATATTTTTTTTTTAAAACCGCATTTTTTAAAAAGTAATATAAATGTTTTTAAAGTTTTTTAAAAATTAGTGATTTAAATTTTTCTTAAATTTTAAGAGTGTAATTTTAAATGATAGATTCAAAAAATCTAGAAAAAATTTAAAGAGTAATATTTTTGGTTTTTAAATAAAAAAATTACTCAAAAATTAAAAAAACAACACAAAAAACTCGAAAATTCTACAAACAAAAAAGTTAAGAGGGAAAAAATTGAACCTTAAATCAACCAAAATAAAGTTGAAATTTAAAACTAAATGTTATCTTAATTGAAAACTACTTATGTATACAAATGTAGTTAAAATATGATTAAAATGTAATATTGAAATAAGAAATTGATCTAAAAAAAAATCTGAGAATCTTCCAAGAAAAACCCTACACAACATTCAAGATCAACATTAAAAATATCATAAATTTGATACTATGAAATAAATATTTCCAAATATAGATTTAAGCATGGAATAAACAATGGAAAAACTTAAAGAATAATATTACTTTAAAGTGAGATTAAACCACAAAATTGAGACAAGAAATTTGACAAGTGAGGAAACCGTCGAATGGAGAAAAACTTAACAATATATTAGAAGTCTTGCGATAATAAATCTATAAATACATATCATATAGAATATAATAAAGAAAGAGATAATGACCTTAATAAAAAAGAGCATCACAAGGATGTAAAGGAAAGATCAAGATTAAAATTGAATGACTACCAAAAGATAAGAAGAGAGGAGGAGAATAACTCAAAAAAAAGAGCTAGAAAGAATAAAGAGTTACATGTGCAAACTTTAACATATTATAAGTGGGGAGGATATGTGTGACATATAAGAGAGATGAGTTATATGCAATTATTTCTCAAAATTCTAAAGAAGACAAAAAAGTGAGTGACACCTCATGGGATTTGTATTTATGTGAATTAATAATTCACATAAATATGAATTCTTCACACATGAATTAAAACTTATAAAAAAACCCAAACAAAATTAATTATTCAATATAAATTAAAACTTCTAAAGTGATTGCACCAAAGTAATCTTTTAATAAAAAATTTAGTTTCAAAAAAATATCATTAATAAAATAATTTGTATGCCAAACCTATGGTTGTTGAAATCTATTTTTGTCATGATAGCACACTCCCTACCTAAAATTGGTAACATTTGGTTAATACCTCCATCAATATAAAATATAATGTAAACTTTGGATTCCTCATGGAAAAATAGACACTTCTAAATTATTTCATGTATGAAAGTTACGGTCTTTACAAACTATCATTGTTATGATAACACACTACTTAATTCAATCAAGTGTGTCTTAAGTAATGTCTCCAACAATCTAAAATATAATACCATATTTTAATTTCTTCACAAAAATACACATTTTGAAAAACATTTCACTAAAAATTATTTTGTATGCAAAAATTATGGCTTTTACAGACTCTTGCTATTGTGTTAATACACTACTTGATTCAACCTTCAGGAATCGCCTAAATGATTACTCATTTAATAAAAAATTTGATGCCAAAATTATCTTTCTCATAAACAATACAAAATTTTAAAATAAAATATTTTTTATTTGAAAATTATTATCTTTATAATTTATTGTTGTCACAATAATACACTATTTGATTTAATCATATGTCACTTAGGTGATACATCCTTCAATCTAAAAATTTGGCATCCTATTTTATTTCCTCTTGAAATAATATATGATTAAAAAATATGTCATTAAAAATAGTCCATATGAAGAATTTATGTCTATTTCCAAGTTTTGAAAATTTAAAGACATTGTATCTCTTTGGTAAAAATTTGTAAGGTATATTTCGAGAAATAGTTTGGAGGTATCTTTGGGTGATAGTTTCCACACAAATAAAACATGGTCAATTTTTTTTAAGACCTATAAAAATATAAAAACTTAAATTTTATCATTTTTTTCAAAAGTGAATCCCATGATTTTTGGAGAATAAAATTAACAATCTTATAATTAGAGATTATGGTTTTGAAAGGAAAAAAAATATAAAAAAACATTTTTAGACATTCCCAGAAATCCAATGAAATTGACCTAAGGAACCTTTGAAGTATATTTCCCAAATAATAAGCTTAGACAAAATTGCAACTGACAAAAACTTAGAAGAAGCAAAAAAAAAAAAAAAAAAAGTCACTAAAGAAGAGGACATGAGATTGTTAAAGGTCACACCTATAAAGATGCATCATCTTTAAAAAATATCATGTGCATTCCTAAATTATAATGTAATACTTAAATTTTCAAAAAATAGAAAAAAAATAGATTCTTTTACTTTTTTTTTTTATTTGTTTTGATTTTATTTAATTTTAAAATAAAAAAAGTGATGATGTCTTCCAAACAATATTGCATGTAAAAACTTTACAGTTTTTATTATTTGAGTATATTAACTTTATTTTTGATGAAATGAAATTCAAAATTAATTTTTTTAGACATTTCAAATGTAATGGAATGACCAATCTCTCTCCAGGAAGCTTCAAAAGTGGAGATACTAATGAGGTATATTTTATGCAACTTTGACACAAAACGTAAAAAGTAAAGAAGACCTGATTTCTAAAAACAAAAATCATTAATGCAATGAAGTGAAGCTTATGAAATATCTAATGCTATGTTTGTCTGTTAAGAAGGCCCATAGTGTGCCTATCTATTATAAATTTCAATATTTGTGAATAAACAATCTAAATACTATCACCCATGATTTCATGTGCTTACCTAAAAACTACTAAATAAATAAACATAAATATGTCAATGTAAAATGACTAACAATATATTAATAAATCTTGGATGTCTAAGACAGTCAATGATTATCCTAACATGAAGTATTAAATGATCATACAAAATGAAAATCATATCAATGGATCCAAATAAAAATCATCCTTCACTTATATCCTTTTTATTGTTGTATAAATAAGTAAAGGTGTTTAGGATATGAAGGAATCCTTATCTATTTGAGATATTATTCAAAAATATACAAATCTTATTTTTAAAATAACCACTAAAGATATTATTATTTAAAATAACTTATAAACATTTAATTATAAATAAATTATGGAAAGTGATGTACACATAAAGGTGTGCTTATTCATAATTATAAATGCATGTTACGAATATATATATATATATATATATATATATATATATATATATATATATATATATAAATATATAATTTTAGAGGTTTCCTTTCTCAAATAAACCTTATTCAATAATATTTGGGTTTAGAAAGAAAATTATACATGGCTAGTGTGTTCAAGGATTAACTTTACATATTAAATTTAATAAAATGTTAGAAATTGATAATCAAATAATCATGAAAGTTAGACAATGTAAATTGGATAGACAAAGAACATTCTTTTGGATGTTGAGCTAGATGGTCATTCAAATTTAAATTATAAAAACATCAAAATAAATTTGTCTTTTGATATATTTTTATATTTTAAATTTTTAGATCCCTTTATAACGCAATTTGAACCCTAAACTTTAGTTTTCTTCCCTACATCATTACATATGCATACTTTCTTCTCACCTAAACTAGTTTTTTTATGAAATTTATAACACATATATAAAATTCAAATTCTTATCAATGAACTCGAAGATATGATTTGATAATAAAAAGTACTAAAATAATAACATCATCCACCAAAATTTTATTATTATTTCTCTTTTATCCATTCATTTTCTCTTCTAATGTAGATACATGTCATCTCTATGTGTCTTGACATTTAAGTTCCCATTTAAAAACCTTTCATATACTATTTTAAACAAATTTTTAGATTTTACATTTTATAGCTATAAATTTGATAACACAAAATGAATAAAGAGGATTTCAAGGTATATATCTCTCCTAGAACGTTTACCAATTTGATTTCATTCCTAATTGTAATAAATTATTGTTTTCTCTAATTATAATTTTATCAATTTTATTTATAATTCTATAATAAATTAAGATCCATAGTTAGTGTGTTATCCATCAAATTGCATGCATAATTTGGATTAGTGGTATTTGAGCAGTTTGCTTAATTATCACATGTTCCATCACAAAACGTTAAAATATAATAAGCAAAGTATTGAGAATCATGATCCTCTAAAATTTATTCCTTTGTTACTTCAAATGACCTTGAAAAAGGAGAAGAGAAAATGAGAGATTATTTTAAATAATTTATTAATGAATCCCACTAGAGATAGAGGAAGGAGATGATGGAATAGTTTGTTAATGTTCTTTCACAATTCATTTCTAAGGTTACACCCACACCATCATTAACAAAGCCTTTTGGGGTCTAAAAAACTTAAAGGTATAAGTAAATTTTAGCATTCCTTGGTTTGAAATAAAAATTTGATGAATTTGATAAATGAATTAACTATATAGAATCATATTTCTCAGTAAATAATTTATTTAATAATGAAAAGATAACATTCACACTCTTAAAAAAAATACATGTCAAAAAATGGTTGGAATCATATTTTATTCTATATGAATATGATGGTGACTTAATCTTAATGGATAAACCAGATAAAACATAGGAAAACATTTTATAAGCTATCAAGGAAGAATATTATCTAGTAAATAATTAGAATGGTTTGTTCAAAAAAATCGATCATTATCCTAGTTTTGGGACCAAATCATGCAAAAATACACTAATGAATTTTTATTCCTTGTCAAAAAAACATTTGTGTGCATGAAACTAAGACACATTTTTTTTTCAAATACTTTGTTATTTTGTGATATTACATCCAAGAAGAGATGGAGTTTTTAGACATTAGAAAATTAGAGGAATCCTACTTATATGCATTCAACATTAAGGAATAATTTAGACATAAACAAACTAAATATTATTTTGTTGTAAAAATGTCACATTTAAGAAAAGGGCAGGATAACACTAAACAAAAAATAAAATATGCATCACCATAGAGAAATTACAAAAGGAATATATAAAAGTAAAATACATTGAAATAATGATATGTAGTGTGATAACCATGAGAAATTATCACAACAAATGATATTGTTGATCCAAAATCAAAACCCTTTTCAAAGTTTCAAGGGAGATATGAAAAATAAAATCATCAACATCTACTATTAAAGCTCCATGTGTGCATAGAAAAATAAATAATACCATGGATATGGATCCGTACTCCACTATATCCATCACACAAACAATGCCTCCAATAATATAGGATCTAAAGTTATTATTCCACTCACAAATGTGGGTTAATGGAAAGGCTCTGCACTTCATGGTAGACAGTGGAAGTCAAAATGTTTTTTTCTCTATTAAAATATCCAAGAAGATAAATATGACTAAAAACCTCAACCAAAAATGTACTTTATCATATGGATCAATCATGGTAGATAAATTTGCATTAGTCAATAATATTACCTGCCCTATTCCATCAAACCAATCTAAGATAAAGAGGTATACAATATGGCATCCTTCAATATCTAAGTTGTTCTTTTTAGACAACCATATGTGTGGGTGTGCCATAGTATGTATAAGGTTAGGCTTAGTATTTCATCATTTATTTGGTTTCTAAGTGTTATGGAATACTAGACAACTCCTAATAAGTCAATAACATTGATAATTTTGAAGAAATGTTAGAATATGAATTATTATACCAAGACCTTTGTCCTACTCATGATCATACTTGACGAGAATCAAAAGGTTACAATAACCACACATGAAACTATAGTAAACTGTGCTTAGTATTTTTACTAACACGACTATCCTTTATTTTAATTGACCTATCCAAATTTTTAATGTTAACACCAATGATAATGCTACATCTAATGCATCCCAACAGACTATTCAAGGCTCCACCTCTAACCAAAATGCTCCCAATCCTAGTCAAATCATATTACAAGCAATGAGCCAAATGGATAACATTGGAGCTAATAATAGTTCTCAAGTGATACAAATGCAAAACCAATTTTTGTAAATTCAAAATCAGCCTCAACAACTTTAGTGGGGAGTTTCAAATCCATATTCCCCCTTAGATATTATTATGGTAATCCCATTCTGCAATCTACACTTCACTTTAAAGTCATCAAACATCTAAAAAATGAACCCTTAGCCCATAAAATTTTAAACTTTAACATGGGTTGCATCACTCCCATGATCTCCTATAATGGATATATAGTTATTACTTTTCATATGTGTCTGAATATTGGATTAAACTAAACACCTTTTCTTCTACCAAAGTACTTTCCAAAACCTTCTCAAGTGATGTTCTAAAATTTTACAATCAATAAAATTCTAACTCCATTTTTAGCTTGTAATACTTAGTTAATGCATTGGTGTAATTATTTAAATTCAATGATTTACTTGAAAATAAATTAGATTACTTCATCAATTACAAGTAGACAATGACATTACCCAAGCCTTTATCAAGCATTGGAAAGATGTAACCAAAGAATCTGAGCATAATATGTTGGAAGACAACCTTTTGCACCTTTTTACTAACATTCTAAATCTAAAATTAAAATATATTTTTTGGACACTTTCTCCAAAATCATTATAGGAATCCCTTGATCAAGCCAAACATCAAGATTTCCATATAAGAAAATTCAAGCATTCCAAACCCAAGCTTGTAACTCAAATGTTTATGAAATCTAAAAATAATAATGTTATAGATGATGGTGTCTCTTAAACTTATTATTATATAATAAACATTAATGTTATTTTTCCATGAAGCTTTGACAAAGTGATACTTTACCCAAATCTCAATGTAAGTCCCTTCCACCATCCTCCTCCTCCTTCATAATTTAATAATTTTTAAGTGTATCAGTCTCTCTCTCTAGCTCAAATTAATAAATGCTTCCCTAGAACCTCACCTAGTGAGTTCAACACTTCCCACTCCAGTGCTTATTGGTATGATCCACAAAATAAAATATTATTCCATGTAAATTGGGATCATTTCCATGAGACTTATAAACAACTTAAACACCTCTCTCTTGAATTATTTCTTGGTCCAAACTTTCATCATGAAGTCATGATCAAAGAATGACATCAAGCCTATGATAAGGTATCCAAGTCTCATGAATAAAAGGTTAAGTATGATTCATTCACCAAGACAACACTCACCTTACCATTTACTCCAAATTTATTCCTAACCACACTCCAAATGAACATCCTAAAAATAAAAATCTAACTACTTCCCCACTAGTTACCAATGTTTTTGAAACCATAGTAAACCCAAAATTTTCAAATTATATAGAAAACATGATAAATATGACCAACATGAAGTAGTTAGTATCTTACATTAATATTTATTCTCTTTATACTCATAATAATTATTTGCAATACTTATATTATTTACAACAATAGAATAACATATCACAAAAATAATATAATAATAAGTAGATCCACAATAAGAATTGATGAAAAAGTAGAATACTCGATTTAAATATTACTTAGACATTTTAATGCAATAAGAACATAATTCACAATATGATGATCAAATACTAACCATTACCTCACATATATATACTCTACTTAAGTAAAGATTATTCCATATGACAACCTACTAACAATATAATAGTCTTAGAGAAATGTGATAGGATAATACGAAAGGTTCTACAAGCCATAAGTTGGCCACACATATCCCTAGAACCACTATAGATTAAGGGTGTAGCATGCCCCTCCGATTAAAAACAATGTTTCCCTCAACATTAAAAAAATATAGATGTTGTTACATTGAAAATCTTCATCCTATGACATTGCATATTCATAGTTTATATGCTTCCACTTGATCAAATAATCATTAATATCTCTTATTCTACACCTTTTATGCTCATATGTAGGATTTCCTCAAGTTTGATAATGATTCGACCTTTTTAATCTTATTTTGATAATTAAGACTAGGTATAAAATCCCTATCCAATTACCTTCCTTAGGCAATATACATCAAATATAGGATGTATGCGAGTGGATTAGGGTAGTTTCAAATTGTATACAACACTGCCAATTTTTTGTAAGATCTTATAATGGAAGATTTAATATAAAGTTTTTCATCCTTTTTATGCTACTTTAGATACATATGATTATATTGATGTCATCACAAATAAACCCAATCACCCATGTCAAATATCCTTTCACTATGATGTTGACCTACTTGCTACTTCATTCTATTATGTGTCATTTATAAATTCTCTTATACATTAGCTAGTACCTCTTGTTGATGTCAAATGTGTTCTTCAACAACTCGAACCTTGGTGTACAACCACAAGGTTGAAGTTATGGATGAGGAATAACCACCATAAAGTACCACAAATGGATAAATTTTGAAAAAATAATTGAATAAAGAACATGTTATACGACCATCATTCTATTGGTAGCCAATGAACCCATTGTTATTGTTTATCTGATGAAAAATAATGGAGATAACATTGTTTGAATTTATTAACATCATCTATTTTACAATCATATTTTAGATGACATGAAAATTTATGATCTAAATAAGTACCCCAAATAAGTGAATAAATCAGTCCAAAAATTACTAGTAAATATGGGATCATGATCACTTGCAATGACCTTGGGAGCACCCTGCAACTTTTTTCCTATATCCAAAAAAGTAACAACTATTATACTACCTACAAATGGTTGTGACATAGAGAAATAATTAGCATATTTTGAGAGCCTATTCATAATTACCATGATGACATTTTTCATTCAAGCCTCAAAAATATTTTAATGAAATCCATGAAGACCTAGTCCCATCTATGGCTAGGAATAGATAAAGGTTATAGAAGAGTGAGTATCTTAATTATTTCACCCTTATTATGTTGACACACCATGCATTCAACCAAAACATTTTATATATACCCCTTGATTCAATCCCAAAATAAATCTTTCTTGATTCTATGATAGTTTTCAAAACTCCTGAGTGCCCTCTATTGGAGATGCATGAATCTCATTAAGGATATTGTGCTTAAGGATAAATTTATTATATAGGTATAAGAGATATTTATACCATAATGTATCCCCTATCCATTCAAATTTTTTAGACTCATCAGAATCATGTTGTATATTTTAAATCATAACCTATGTATCCTTGACATTCTCCCATTGTCATTGTGCCTCTTCCAACTAATTTACCTTCCAAATGTTCATTTCATATAATAATGTGTTAGTGTATTCATCCCTCCTAGATAGTCATCTGATAAAACATTCTCTTCTACTTTCTTATTTATGATTTCAAGTTCATATCCCAATATTATAGTTTCCCATTTTTGTTGTCCTTATGTTGATAATCATTGTTGTAAAACATATTTTAGACTATTATGATCAGTCTTTCCCTTAAAGTGTCTACCCATTACATAAGGTCTCCATTACTTGACTGCATGAAGAATAGAAAAAATCTCTTTGTAATAGATTGGATTTATCTTATATTTACCCTTGATTTTATGAATCTCAAATGCAATGGGTCTTATTTCCTTCATTAGTACTTGCCCCAATGAAAACCTTGATGCATCACATTCAATATTTAAAGCTTTGGAAAAATGAGGGGTAGCCAAAACTAGAGTGGTGCACATAGAGGATTCAACTTATCAAAGGCCATAGTAGTTGTTTCCTTCCAATGTAAATAGTCTTTCTTCAACAAGGTTGTAAGCGGTGCTACTATGCTACCATAGTTTTTCACAAATCTTGATAGTAACATGTTAGCCCCAAAAATACCTTGAGATGATTAGGGGTTTTCAGCACCAACCATTTTATTATAGCTTTAGAATTATGAGGGTCAAACTTAACTCCTTCATGTAAAATAAAATGACCCATGTACTCCACCTCTTGGACTCCAAAAGCACATTTTGAAGGTTATGCATAAAGTTTATGTTGTTCCACAACTAACAATACATGTTGCACATGTTTTAAATGTTCTTCCCACATTTTTTATATATTAGGATGTCATTAAAAAAACCAACATAAATTTCCTCAAAATTCACCTGAAAATAGTGTTCTTCAAACTTTGGAATGTATATGGTGCATTAGTGAGACCAAATGACATAACCATAAACTCATAATGGCCTTCATGAGTTTTAAAATTTATTTTAGTGGTATCCTCATATCTAATCCAAATTTGATCCTACCCAAAGTAAAGATATAGTTTTGTAAAATAACCAACACAATGTAAATCATCAATACTAGAATAGGGAGTTTATCTTTAATGGTGTGCTTATTGAGTTCTCTATAGTCTGGACACATTATTTGATTATCATATTTCTTAACCAGTATTATCACCAAGTATGAATATTTACTTTGGTATAAATGTATGGTAATACCCACCTCTAGCATCTTATGTACCATCATTTAAAATATCACTCTTATAGGCATATGGATATGTGTATGGTATGATGTTTGGTGTTTAACCCTAGAAGCAGGTGAATGGCATGATCATGTTATCTACTTGGTGGTAGTCCTTTTGGCATGGAACCAAAAATAGTTCAGTGGCCATCAATAATCATTTATAGATCAGGATGTGTAGATGCCTTTATTGGTTAAATGTCTATGGAAAATAATTATGCTACAAATCTTGAAACCCCTTTTTTGAGAATATTCATCATTTGGTGTGAACTAACCAATTATGGAGGTTTTTTCTAGAATGCACAAATTTCAAATAACATACCTTAAAAAATGAAAGTGCATGAACAGAATTTGTAAATCCATCTTTATTGTGCCAAAAGTTGTGATTCATTGCACTCCCAAAAAAATCTTTGCCCCACCCTTAGGAATATCACATAATAAGATAATCTAGAAAGTAGTCTCCCATAGAAAGCTTAATGCTATGTCATTTCTAATAACAATTAATTATACCCCCATATACAATCATGACTTGAAATTATAGATCTATGTAAATGAAATATTTCAAATGAGCAGACAACTTATTATTGATGAAGTTATATGTACTCCCTAAGTCAGTCAACACTATCACCTTATGTTTCTCTAGGAATCCCACAACCAAAATGGTTTGAAGTGTGTTGATACCCAAAAGTGCATGACAAGGTAGATTAGGGTGGGAATATTAATCATCTATCTCTTCCTCACTTACATCTAAGGATGCATTATCTTCTTAATATTAATTAGTTCCTTCAATGTAGAATAACTTTTTCTCATCACATTTGTGTCCTTTGCTCCACATTATGTCACATTTGAAACATAACCCTTTTACTCTCTTGTCTTCAATTTGATGAGGGGTGAATCTTGTAATATATTAAAACTATTGTGTTGGGGAATTACATTCCCAGCCATTAATTTAAGTGCTTCATTTGATCAGATATCTTTCCTTTTCCTTGTATGATAATGGCATGGGTTCAAATAATGAGCTTGAATTGAACATTCAAAAATCAAATTGGATGATATCCTTGAACCCACCCAAGAACAGGTCATTCATGTTATTTGCATTGATTTCATCCATGTGTAAGTATATATTCTAGAATTTTTATTATAACCCTTGAAAAACCCTATTTTTCAAAACTTTTATAACTAAATAAAGTAGTTTTATGATACATTATTGAAATAGTGCATCTGCAACTCATCAATAAACATTGACTAGCTTACAATAAGACCCTTATTTTTATTTTGAGCACACAACCATAGATACCAAATGATCAAACTATGGATGCCTCTCTCTCATTAAAAATTCATATAGCATCTATGATTTTTGATGAAATATTACTTTATGCTAATGATCTGGCATTGTTCATTGGTGTCCAAGATGGTAATATTTGTGTGAAGTGAACCTTGATAGGTGAAGGTTATATAAATTTGGTTACTTCCTTAGAATTTATCAAAATTTTAGGATTCCTTGAATGTAATATTAAATCAACCTAAATCATGTGCCAATGATATGAAAGAAGACAAATTCTTCCATTAGGATGTGTTTGGATCCCTATCATGATTTTTTCTTATTACAGTTATTTTTAAGGTTATGATATTCAAATTTGATTAACCATAAAATATTTTTCATATCCACTATTACACTAATTATTTGAGGATACTTCCACATGTCAATTCATAAAAATTTCCTTGTAAGGGTGTGTTGGTCTCAGCAAGTGACTCACCCTCATAAGTTGCTCATTGTAGTGAACATTCTAAGAAAGAACCTAGAGATCAAACACAGGAGGACAAATTCCCATTATTTTTAGGATCTATTGGTGATCCAAATGCCAATATTTCACTAAAAATGCATAGCATATGAGAACATATAAGTTTTTCCACTAGAGGCTCACACTTATTTGTTACTTCAAAATCATCAGTGGGTTACAAGTATGGTCAAAACTATATAAACATATTTACATAGGGCAAGGCAATACTCATCAAAAAAAAAGACTAAGACAAGGTAGGGAAGAGAATAAGTTATGTGTGAATATGTCAATCCAGTTAATGTTGATAACTGATCAAGGCTCATTGGCTAAAATAAGCTACTTTATCAATTTTCTAGCCTAATGCATAAACTATAATGACATAGTAGGCAAGCTACTCAAACACACAAAAGGGAAACACTTCATCCATAATCTTTTATCTAGCATGCATGTAATTATAAAGTATCAAAGTGCACACAATAGCTAAGAACATTTCATATTAGAGAGAACAAATAAAAAGAGTGAACTTATTTAAACTATAAGAGCTCAATTCAATTACATTTACAGTAGTATTCCAAGACAATAACAATGTTTACAACATTAATCAGAATTATATTCAAACAATGGAAGATAAATAATGCATAGACAATGTCACAATTACAAGTGTATTGATGACAACATTTAGATAGATTCTTAGTGCAAAATCTCTCGACACTCTCTGCAAACAGACCACTGGGATCAAATAGACCAATTCAAGCTCATGATGATTAATTACATTTATCTTTAGGCAGTTGGCAAAATCAAAAATTAGAAACTATAATTCCAAGGCTACCCTTCACTTCAAATCTGATCAAATTATCTAGTCATTAACATAGTTAGTTCAAACATGACATTCTCCTTCTTTTGAAAGCAATGTCCAATTGAATGTCTTCTCTAGCTCTAGTCTCCATGAAGCTCTACATAGTCATTTGATTTTTCCCAATGCCAATGTCTTTTTCTCTCTGCCACTTGGCTTCTCCATAAACTTTCCACATTCTTTAATATATTGAATAATCATTATGAAAATACTTGCAATAATCTCATATCTTGGACTTCAAAGAAGCTTTAGATCAGTGTTCATTTACTAGGCACATAATTTTAGGCACTTGGCTTTTATTTGTCTTTAATTCCATCCACTAATATTTTGTTTCAACGAACAACAACACCTTCTAAAAGTACTAGATCTGACAAAACACATTTCCATAGGTGTTACATAACAAAACACCAATGATTGATCCACCTTTATAGATTCTTGGTTCTGGGCAACTCCTTTGGCTTTGATCAATACACTCCACTTGTCCTCAACCTATAAAAATATTAAACCTAACACATTACTTATTTAGCAATAGTGAAAGATATCAAATAAAATTATAACTACATAGTGTTTAGAAGTAACACAGTTTCAAGATTAAAAACATTGATAGGTTGTAAATATTTAACTTTTCCAACTTAAAACCAATATGTAGTCGTGTGTACACTAACACCTTCATAAAATGGTAAAAGAGAAAATCGTAGGACTAATCCTAAGAAAAACCCATCATACCTTATATCCCTAGAAAACTCTTAAAAATAAGTTCAAAAGGTTATTTTTAGTTTCTTTAAAAAATCAACTTAATAACTTAACATTATCCTTTTAATTATTTCTGGTCAAAATTTGACTAAGTTAAAAAATATTCTCGAAAGGGTCACTTTGTATCTTGATTTCTTTTCACCCATAAATTCAATAACTACAAAACCAATTAGATTGCATTTTCATTTAATTAGGTTACCATCATACAAAATGTAAATAAATTTGAACTTCATTTTATCCTATAAACATAGGTTGAAAATGTGTACATTGGACAAATTTAAAAAGTGGGAGATTCAGAGAATGACTAAGTAAAGATTAGCACAAATGCCAATTTTATCCTTGTAATTTTAACACATGTGAAATATTTTTTTATGGATTTATTCACCTTCATATTCTTACCACATTTGAACAACATCATGTAAAATTTCAACATTATTGGACCTTATTTGGTTGTGTGAAATTATCCCTAAAAAAGTGATTTCTAGTTAGATTTGAAAATTGGGATATGCATAAATCTATGATGAAGGTCATTTTGGTTGTTGTGAATTTGGCACGTGGTAAAGCATTTCATGTAACTTTAAATACCAATTATATTATAACTAAATTTGGCTATCATAATATAAATAAAATGGCCAAGTAAAAAATCAGCTCAGAATCTAACTTTTAAGATTGTGAATTTCTCACTTAGGAAGGAAATTTGTGAAAATTTATGTACCAATGAATTATTACCGCATATGGATATCATCATGGAATATTTTAGTATAATTTAATAACTTTTGGCCTTCCACAAATGTTAAGTGTGGAGCTTGATTATCTTCCAAGATCAGAGGTTAAAATTTTGATGTTATTTCAGTCGGGTTTGAATCCCATTATTTGAATCTCTGATGGCACGGGGTTTACAAGGGGGACATATGGCCCCAGAGAAATTTTTTATTAAAATTATCTTGTTAAATTATAATTTTATAGTCAATCTGGGCCGTTAATTAAAGGTTTCCATATCTGATGGTAGAGGTTATGTTTAGGCATTTTTACCCTAAAATGTATTGATATATGGATGAGATGTTTGAGTCTGAAATAGAAGAAAAAAATAGTGTACATAGAGAAAAGGCAAAAAAGGTAGAGACGTGTAACAAGGTTTGTTTTAGTGTTTTGTTTCTCCCTTGTATTGTTGGAAATAATATACTAGACAAGTTTGGTGGATGTAGCCCATCTTTGGTGAACCACATTAAATCCAGTGTCTCCTGTTATGTGCATGTTTATGTTTATTTTCATAATTTTGATTAATTTATTTCATAATTTATCTTGCATTTGATTTGGGGATAGATCTAGGTTTTAATTTATCCTAACAGCAAATGAGTTTTAAATGTGTGCACTGGTTAGTTTTGGCATTTGGGCAAACAAAAAATGGCTAGGTTAAAATCATTGTAAACACCAATTTTTTATGTTGTGCACTAGGCGTGTGAGAAGTATTTTTCTGTGAATTTATTTACCATTGCACTCTCATGACATTTGGATATTACTATGAAAGAATTTCTCATAATTTGACTTCATTTAACCTTTCAAAATACCTTCTAAAAAGTGCATTCTGGTAAACTTTGGTGCCTAAGAAGACAAAAATATGCACATAAGTTTGCTTTCATGGTTGCACATTTCACACTTGGGTAAGGGAATCTCTTTTACTTGATTCATCAATGCCTTATAATTAAATTTTAATACCATCATGAAAATTTATTACATAAATGGACTTTATTTAATGTTGCAAAACTATGCTTGAAAAGTGCCTAGTGGGAATAAATGGAAGTTACACTGTGCACCTAGAATTCTTGAAAATAGTCTACGAAAGCATAACCAGATAACCTACTAAAAATGATAGGGCACACATTATGTAATTCTCATAATGGGTTGTGTTATATCCCAATAAATGACAACCTCTACAGGGAGATTTTTGCTCAACAATCAGCGCCCAAAACATGAATCTTCAAACCTAAAACAAGGGCATAAACCAAACATAGTTCTTAATGCAAAATCAAAACATGAAAGTGTTAAACCTTGCCTCAACATGGGACATACTAATTTTATCTCCTCTTCATACTTCCAGTGTGTGTGTATAGTGATTAGTCAAATATTTCCTTTTTTTTAATCCAAATAGAATCCATTAGATCTTTATGAGAAATCTAAGTCTTTGAGAGGGGAATCGAGGTTAATTAGCTTGGAGGGGAAGTTGAATGAGCATTGCTCCACTATAATCTAGGAATCCATAGCCATGATAGAGTTTATTTTGGCTCCTTCCAAGGCCTTTCTCTGCTATTAACCAAGCTAAAAACCCTGTGGTGGAGTTACCTAGATCACCCCTATATGCGGAGATTTTTAGGATTTAGCTTTTGGACTTTTTTTTTTGGAATTTTGTAGAGTCTCTCTACTAAGGGTTTAGAAAACAAACCATAGGTCAAATGATGATGTCATAAAACTCATGACTTTTCATTAAACCTAAATGAACCTATTGTCTTCATTTTGCTTTAAGATGTAATTTTAAGTGGAGTTGGAAGCTTTAAAACAAAAGAATCCAAGTTTATATTCATCCCCATGCTCTATTAAGGATTTAGAATTTTATAATTTCAATAATGAATCAAGAATAAATATGTTTTATACTCTTACCTAGTATTCTTACCCACATTCTAGACTCATCATGCTAGGATAACACTCACGGGAATTAGTTACCAATTGGAAAAATTAAACACCCTTATATTGAAGCTATACACAAGGATATCCTATCTTAAAATATTATTGCCTTATTTATACCTTTTGAGATTGGCCACCAACATGAAATGGGATTGACCAGGATAAAAAGTACATATAGAATTACTGCACAAGACATTAGTCAACAAGTCTTACTAGTAATTTAGGACAAGGTATGTAATGGGATGCTAATCATAGAATTAGTGTTAAAATTACAAACATCCACATTAACACTATCATTGAGAGTACTATAGATGGAAGTACATAATCTATAATATACATGATTGATTTTCATTAAAACACGAGAGGTTGAGACAACTTTACCCAACATAAAAAGGAACACAAAACACATGTAATGAACCCAACCAAGAAACTAACAAGAATGAAACAAGATAAAATAAAAATGAGGCAACGGAGTAGGACTAAAATAAAACTAACACACAACTAAATATAAAATAAACATATATATAACCTAAACTACATAAAGAAATGAAATTATATATACTTATTTATAAAAACTAAATGCTTAATCACTCAAAGGCAGGATCTAAAGGGGAAACAATAAAGTAATGATTTAGGTATCACTCATTCACAAGGAGTGTCAACTCATTTATTTGAATATCTTTAACCCTAGATGTATTAGCTTTGAGTAGCTTGGATATCCCATATGGATCAATCCAAAATGGGTTGAATTTGGGATGTTGACCCTTGTTCTCATGGGCCTTATCCCATAGTAGGACCAGGTCTGCTAACCTGAAACTCTTCCATTTATATGATCAATCAAACCATCTCTTAATGATTATCTAAGACCTAATGAATTTCTACATAGCCTCATTCCTTTTATCTTCAATTTTAATTAGCTCCAAAAATTGGGACTGAGTTTTCTCATTGGGATTTAGGTAGTCTATGATAAATTGATTATTGGGATTCTTAAGCTTCATAGGGAAGATGGGATCTGTGATATAGACTAGTAAGATTGGTAAACTTTCAAAATTTTCTTATGTCAGGTCCTATCTGCCCATAAAGCATACTTCAAGAGGGCATGCCAACTACATGGATTTTGGTCAATTGCCTTCTTTGTGGAGTCAAGAAAATTTTTGTTAGTGGATTATATAAGACCATTGCCTTGGGGATATCTATTAGAAGAACACTTAAGAATAATCTCATTTGTATATGCCCATTCAATCAATGCAGTAGACTAAAATGAAGGCCCATTAGCACACACTAGTGTAATATGTGTCACAAAGTGAGTCAAAATGTGTTATTCTAATAATGAGATGACCTCCTTAGTAGTTATATTCCTTGTGGCCTTAGATTTTTTTCTATCTTGTGCAATAGTTTGTAGTGGTGATAATGAAATATTGTCCTATTGAAGAGTTGGGATCTATCACCACAATGAAGTCCAATCCCTAGTAGAAAGATGAATGTTCTTCAATCATAAACTATAGCAGTATGGTGGGGTATATTTCCCTCTTGGTAAAGGTTTAACACTTATGACATGTGCGTACATGATCATGAGTGTCTTTGAATATCATGGGACAATAGTACCATTCTCTACAGATCTTGTGCCAATGACATTGCTTGAGGGATGGGAACTTCCTAGCTTCTGATGAAATGAACTCATAACTTCTTTCACTTCTTCTTTAGCTAAATAATGGAGATGAATCCCCACATGGTTCTTCCTATAAATAATTCCTTTCTTTAGCATGAAATGGGCATCCTTTAACCTTAATCTACAAAATAAGTGGCATCTCATAAAATAAGTAGTGTATGATTGGATCATACCATGGGTTGGGTTGAATCTCTTACTCATTCACATTTACAACATAAATGTTGGGATCAACCTCAATCATCAATTTTTAAATCCCTTGGTCACAAATTAGATTTGTTGGCTTTAGATTTATATCATATTCTTGAAACTTGGAAACCCAATGTCTTCTCCTTCACCAAGATCATTCTACACCAGCATATGTTTGACTACAGGGACAAGAACAATAACATAAAATTTATTTAATAGAATGTAATGGTGGAGCTTCTTGGTTTTTTTCACCATTTCATAAGCTTCCTTATCCAATGTTGGGTATCTCAACTCAACCTCCTTCAAGTAACTACTCACGAAAGCAATTATATTCTCTTCATCATCAAATTTCTAAATCAATACTACTGTAATAGTGTGATTTGAGGAAAATGAGTATAGGTAGAAGTCCTTTACATAATCAAGCTAGATAATTTAGGAACTTACATCACTACATCTTTAATATCAGTAAATGATTTCTTTGTAGCATCATTCTAATACAATTTAGCACCTTGTTTCAACATTAAATTCAAAGGCTTAGTTATCTCTACAAATACTAAAATGAATTTGTGTACAAAGTTTATTTTTCTAAAGAAAGACTTCATTATTATTTACTATTAGGTAGCTACAACTTATCAATAAATTTGGCATGATCGAGGTTAATGGATATCACATGACCTAGTAACTTACTATAGTGTAGAACATACACTTCTTTGGGTTAAAAGACATATCATTAAGTCTGTAATGTTTGAACATCTTTTCTAATTGATTGAAATGTTTAGACCTGCACTTAGAAAATACCATCAAGTCATCCATGTAAACTATAATACACTTACCAACCAAACCTTTAAACATGATTTCCATTGCTCATTGTAAAGTAGCCCCTACATTAAGTAACCCAAGTGGCATCTTCTTGTAATCAAATGTGCCCCATTTTGTGGGGAAGGCATTTTTGATGTAGTCAACTCCATCAACCAAAATTTGATTATATCCTAGGAATCCATCTAGGAAGGACATCATCTCAGAGACACTCACTTGTTGAATGACTTTGTCCAATGATGGAAGGGGTAATTGTCTTTTTTTGAAGCTCAGTTGAGGTTCCTAAATTCTACACACAAGTGGATTTACCCATTATTATTCCTTATGAGAACTAAATTAGCTACTTACATTCAGTGTCTTACTAGAAAAATGATCCCAGTTGATATCATTTTTTGCACATCTCTAAGAATGAGAGGTTTTAAGATGGGGTTGACTAATCTAAAGGGATCTTAATTAGGATTCAAGGGGACAATATGGGTCATGATGTGAGGATCAAAGGCCTTGAGATCATTATATCTCCATGTTAAGATGTCTTGTTAATGAACAATCATATTTCTAAGCTTCAGCATTTCTTCACTAGTGCATTTGGGTCCTACCATTATGTTTTTAGGATTGGATGTAGTCCCTAGATTAAGCACACAAGTTAGCTAGGTAGGTTGAGTTTTATTTTTGGAAGTAGATTTAACGTTATCTAGGTTAAAAAGACTTTATAAGGATAACATACCCTTGTCGATTCAATTGTATTTTAACTACAAAATACCCTCATGATTGAATTAATTTTCATTTGAATCAAACCTTTCCTCATCAATTATATACACATCAAAGACATCAAAATTATTCATGAAGTCCAAAATCTGCTTGTCATCATCAAATACTTGAAAATGTTCTATGTTACCCAGAATCAAAGGAGTAAAAATTAATTCAACAGAGAATCTTTTGAAATCATAACTATCTAGTGGTGTCAAACTTACAACTGAGATAGCCAATGAGTTGGCCATAGCATTTTATTCCAAGGGAATAACTAAGATGTTAAATACATTAGAAGATTCAATTAGATCCCATGTACAATACTTGTACTTACTCAAATAAGAGAGTTTACATTAGAATTGATTATGTACTTGATAAACAACTAATTCCAAATCACTAAAGACTCTTAACATATGCAAATGATGACTAACAAAAAATTTAATCCCCAAGGTCAAAGCATCATATTTGGCCATGTTATTTTTAAAAGGAAACTATAATCCAAATGCTTTCACATACTTTTTGCCATTAGGGTCAATCAATAAAATACCAACACTTGAACCTTGCTTTGAGTGATTTGCATCTATAAAGAGAGACCACATACCTAAGTTCTAATTTTGATATGTAGTCTTGCTCTTTGCTACCTTGGTCTTCAAGTTATATACACCCATGTCAATGTAAGTATAATTAACTTTTTCATTGAAAGCATTATATTTAGTGATCATGAATTTCATGCAAGTATCTCAGTCTACACATATTTGGTTTACAAGTCCCCACCACAACAACCACATATGAGAGAAGCCAATGGCAACATATCCATTCAAGGACTTAGATTAATGTCTACTTAGTAGCATGTTATAGTGTTGAACATCTAAATATGAGGGTCACCTTGTAATTTCATATGCACATTCAACAAGTTACCTATGACCTTAACTTCAAATTTTTCTAATTGAACCATAATCTTATTAGATTAGACAGGAGTTAGACCCAGCCTTTTTCATACTCCTATAGGCATGACATTTTTAGATGCACCATAATCAACTAAGTAGTTATGCACATTCTTTCCAAAGATTCAGATAGTGAAAAAAAAAGGGGGCACTTATGTTTTAGTTTTGTGTATGACCACATTGGTATTGGTTGGACCCTTTTTCTTAGGCTAGTTACTCTGATCATTGAAAGATTTGAGGAGCAAGTATATTTGTTCAGATATCTGAGCTAGCTCATAGAGCATAATATTCACATTAATCTTCTTTATGTCCTCAACTATGTTGTACCTAGTCTTGCTCATGGGAGATTGACTATCATTGGCCTTAGGCAGAGAATGATTATTATTTTCCTTTTGATCTAAGGGTGTAGCAAGATTATTAGGTGGAGTGAAAGTCATTAAAGGTTGTTGATTCTTGTTCCTTAAGGCATAGTTAGGCTTCTAAAATTATTGGAATGCTTGGTCATCATCAACATTCTCCTCTGTGTCATTGTAATCTACATTTGGGAATTTCATGGTCTCTATAACCATAGCAATGCCAGGGGATTTTGAGGAGCTAGGGAAATTAATATGAACTAAGGAATTTGATTTGTTGTGAACAATATCATACTCATTTATATCCTTTTAAAAGATCTCAAAAGCATCATAAAATTTGACACAATCTAGATCTCCATGTTGGGTTGTGTCATGAACCATACACCAATTTGAGAGAGAAGCCTCTAGTGGATTTACTTCAGCCAGATTTTTTCCATTTGACTCAATTTTCTTGCCAGTCCTATTATTAGGTCTAAAATTATGTTGGTAAGTGTAATGTGAGGAAGGATTGCCATCAGTTAAACTTCCTACTTATCTTTGCAGATTAAGAAAGTTATTTGAAATCCTTTGAACCATTCTTTGAATAACATCTAACTCAGGTTTGGATGCCTCTTTGGGAATGGTTTGAGTTTTATTAGTGGAAATCGGGACCAAATCTTTGGTATATGATTGTGGTGTAGGCTAATTCACTAGAGGGCTCAAGAAACCAAGGTGTTGATTAGGAGAATTTTGAACTAATAGAAGTTGATATGTGTTTGGTAAAGGCTAGGACAAGGTGACATTCTACTAAATAATTAGAATCACATTGAGAGCAGGCATGGGCGGCATCTGATTTGGAAGGAGATTGAGCACATGTGCATATTGCATGAGTTGCCTATCCATGTTAATTTCTTTTGAATATACTAGTGGTAAAGTATTCATAGATGGTCTTTATAGAGAAAAATTGTAGTCCATGAGTTGAGAAATTTTGAAAAAATTTAAGGTGATTTAAGAATTAGTACTATACAAAATAGAGACTCAGGCATAGATATTTTTTAAATGGGAAATCAAATTTTAAATGGGCTCATTTGGATCTCTCTTCATGCTAGAAAACTATTGATAGACTACATTGTGGTCCACTACCTGGCCAAATTGGGCCAAAAAACATTGTTTAAATGTCTCCAATTGGTAATTTAATTTTATACGAGATTAAGAAATCAATCATATGCTACCTCTAAAAATTTAAACAAGAATAACTTACATTCCACATCTTCATGTTAAACATTCAATAGTCTTAAAGATGTCTCCTAGGCGATAATATATTCTTTTATAATTTTGTCTGTGTTAGGGGTAAACCTTAATAGATATCATTATATATTTCATGTTAAATTGTGTATATCACTAGGCACATTAATAACCAATCCTACTAACTAGGTTGTTATCATTGGAACAAATCTATGGATAATAGGTTAGGGAAGCACTGAGGTAGGGAAGGTTAATTTTTTTGGTCTCAGTCTACCTCGATTTGATCTTAATTTTTTGTATATTCAAAGTGGGATAAAATCAATCTTTTAGAGCTCAATCTAGTAGTAGAATATGTAATTCAGGAAGGAGTTAGAGTGACAAACCACACGTAATCAAGTAATAAAATTCACCCATACTTGAAATAACTTGAAGCACACTCTAATAGTATCAAATAGACTCTATCATTCCAAACATGTTACATGAAGCTTAAGCATTCACCAAAACTAACTACATGAATAAAATCAATCCTAAGTAACTTGAATCTACTCACAATATTGAAGTCCTAAAGTTTAAATCCCTCCTTATAGCACTAGTAAGTGTTGGTCTCAGCAAGTGACTCACCCTCAAAATTTGTTCATTGGATTGAATATTATGAGAAATCACTTAGATATCAAACCCAATAGGATAAATTCCCCTTATTTTTAAGATCTAATAGTGATGCAAAGGTTAATAATTCATCGAACAAACATAGCATGGACAAATATATAAACTATTACACCAGAGGCTCACACTTAGTTGTTACTTCAAAATCTTTAGTGGGTTATAAATATGGTCAACAATCTATAAATTTACTTATAGAGGGCAAGGCAATCACTCATCAAAAAGACATAAAATGAGTAAGACAGGGTAGGACAGAGAAGAAGTTGTGTGTGAATATGCCAAACCAATTAATGGTGATAACTCATCAAGGCTCACTTGGATACAATAAACCATTTTATCACTAGTTTAGCAAATGCACAAATCACAATGACATAGTAGTGAGGCTTTTGAGGGCACATAAAAGGAGAATACTTCATCCAAAATCTTTTATCCAACATACATGTAATTAGAAAGTAGCAAAGTGCACATAATAGCTAAGAACATTTCAGAGTGTAGAGAATAGATAAAGAGAGTGAAATTAATTAAACTAGCATAGATCAATTCAATTATATTCCCAGTATAAGACCAAGATAATAATAATGTTTATAACATCAATCTAAATTATATTCAAACAATGGAATCTAAACAATGCAAAAATAGAATCATAATTGTAGGTGTATTCTTGACAGCATTTAGATAGAGTCTTAGTGAAAAATATCTTGACCCTTTATACAAACAAACCACCGAGCTTAAATAAACCAATTCAAGCTCATCGTCATTAATTGCCTTCAACTTCAAGTAGTGGAAAAAATTAGATATGAAATTATAATTTTAAGGCTACACTTCATTGCAAATATAATTAAATCAGATTGCCATTACCATAATTAGTTTAGACATGAAATTATCCTTCTTCTAGAAGCAATTTACAATTGAATGTCTTCTCCATCTCTAGTCTCCATGAAGCTCTACATAGTCATTCGATTTCTCCCAGTGCCAATGTCTTTCACTCTTTTCCATGTGACTTCTCCATAAACTTGACACATTATTGAATATATTGAATAATCATTATGAAAATACTTGAAATAACCTCCTACCTTGGACTTTGAATTAGGTATAGATTAGTGTTCATTTACTAGCACATAAATTTAGGCACTTGGTTTCTATTAGTCTTTAATTCAATCCACCAATACTCAGTTTTGATAAATAACAACACCTTTCAAAAGTAGTATATGACAAAACACATTTCCATAGGTGCTACATGACAAAACACCAATGATTGATCCACCTTTTCAGATGCTTGGTTCTAGGGAACCCCTTTGGATTTGATTGGTACACTCCACTTGTCCTCAGCCTATGAAAATATTAAACATAACACATTAATTCTTTAGTAAAGGTGAAAGGTATAAAATAAAATATATTTACACAGTGTCTAGAAACAACATAGTCCTAATATTAAAAACATTGACAGGTTCTAAATCTTACACTTTTCCAACTTAAAACCAACATGCAGTCATGCATCACCAGCACCTTTATAAAATGGTAAAAGATAAAATTGCAAGATCAATCCTAAGAAAAATCCATCATACCTTATATCCTCATAAATCTCTTGAAAATATATTCAAAAGGGTATTTTTAGTTTCCTAAAAAAATAAAGTTAATCCCTATGCATTACCCTTTTAATGCTTTCTGGTCAAAAGTTGATTAAGTTAAAAAATCTTCTCAAAAAGGTCACTTTGCACATTGATATATTTTAACCCAAAAATCCAATAAGTATGAAACCAACTGGAATGCATTATCAGGTCATCAAGGTACCATCATACAAAATTTAAAGGATTGAGAATCTCATTTGGTCTTGCAAACATAGATTGCAAATGTGCACACTCGACAGACTTGAAAACTAGGAGATGCAAAAAATGACTTAGGATCAGCACAAAATCCAATTTTATCCTTATGATTTTGACATGTGGGAAATAATTTTTTGTGACATTTACCCTTGTATTCTTCCCAAGTTTGACTATCATCATGTCAAATTTCAAAATGATTGGACCTTATTTGGTTGTGCAAAATTCTTCCTAAAAAGTGATTTTTAGTTAGAAGGCAGTTTTGATTACTACAAATTTGGCACATCGAAAAGAATTTTGTGTGACTTTTTATACCAATTATATTCCCCTTAAATATGGATATCATGATACAAGTTTTCAATATAAAATTAATGTTATTTGATCTTTTTAAATTAGGTCTAGAGAGTGTACCCTAAGTAGATTTGACAACTAGGAAAACATAAAATGGCTAATTAAAAAATCAGCTTAGAAGCTAACTTTTAAGACTATGAATTTATCACTTAGTAAGGAAATTTGTGTGATTTTATATACCAATGAATTATTACCACATATGGATATCATCATGGAATATTTTAGTAGAATTTAATAACATTTGACCCTACACAAATGAGTTTGAAACATGTACACTAGCTAGTTTTAGCATCTGGGCAGACAGAAAATGGCTTACGTTAAAATCATCACAAATACTAGTTTTTGATGGTTTACACTAAGCACATGGCAAGCATTTTTATATGACTTTTTTACCATTGCACTCTCTTGAATTGGCTATCACCATGAAAAAATTTCATAGAATTTAACTTCATTTAACATTGTGAATGCCTTTTAAATAGTGTATTCTAGTAAAATTTGGCGACTAGGAAGACATAAATCTGCATATAAGCTTGTTTTCATGGTTGTGCATTTCACACTTTGGGAAGGGACTCTCTATGAATTTCTTCACCAATGCATTCTAATGACATTTGACTACCATCATGAAAAATTCCCACAAAAATGGACATCATTTAATGTTGTGAAACTATGCTTGAAATGTGTCTAGTGGGAACAAATGGAAGGTGCACTGCACACCTAGAATTCTTGAAAATAGTCTGTGAAAGTATAACCAAATAAACTGTTAAAAATGAAAGGGCCCCTATTTTGTAATTTTTAGAATGGGTCATGTTGGATCCCAACAGGGTGTTATCTAAAATATTCAAGGTGATACTAACCTTCTGAAATTTGAACTATTTCATGAGCATGGTGTCTTCAATATTCATACCTTTGATCCTTTAGCTAGCACTCTCTTCCACAAATATCAACATCTTAATTATCTCATCAATTCAAACTAGGGCTATAATGGTCATCCTAAGCTTTTGATAAACATCCCACCTAGCCTCTTATATTCTAACAATGATGAAACTAATGATATTATTTTAAAAATCCAAACATCATATTTCCCTTCTAACATCATCTTTGAGTTACCACCCTCCTTGCTACTTAATTCTCATAAAAATTTGATTGACAAGTTTCATGCTTTGGTGGTCATTCAAAAGAAGCATGCTTCCCATACATACTCTAGTGATATACTGGTATAATACCTTAAAATCAATCTTACTACTCATAACTATGATGATAATTACACCCTTGATGACCCATACGTATATGGATACACCCAAGCTAAGGATGTTAAAAGCATACATTATTTTTCCTCTCTCCAGCACTCTTATGAGCAATCTTCATCTTCTATCATTATCTTAATTAATATTCTTAGGCCAAACTCTCCTTCTAACACTCCTATTATTGTTCCTCCTCTTGTTTATGTTCACATGTATAAGATGGAATGCATTCCATGTTCTACTTCACATACAAATCTCATTATTTTTTAGCCTATTCGAGCATGCTTGAGGTTTAATCTATGACTAGACCCTTTTGGTTCAACATATTTTATAATCCCATGAGCTCACTTCCTCTAGGTATTTTGGCTAAACATATATAGTTCACATTGAATATGCCTCCCAAAAAAATAGTTGTACCATTTTGTTCTTTTTATAGAGCCTATGGTCACTCATAAAACCAATGTAGAGCATACCAGAGCTATCTAAATCAAAACAATGTTTTTGAGTCGATCATATTATGCTATGATAGTGATTATTTATTTAAAAATATTCCCAATAGACCCCACTATGATTCTCCACATATTTCAAATTGGCACCATAGCCACCTACCCAAGGGGAAGAACCGTGTTGCAAGTTTTACAAGGTTTTCGGTTATTTGGCTAAAAAGTATCAAGTTTATCATATATTTTTAGCACAAAAAAATTGTAAGGCCTAGAGCCCACTATGGATAGTTGACCACCTAAGTCTGCTAATCCTATATGTTTTTGTTGCTTCTATAGTACTAGCACACATTCCTTGGCTCATTGTCAGTCCCTTCAATAGTATTTTGATGCACTTCATCTTGAAGAAGTTAAGCTTCCTAATCTATTAAACATGTTGTACCAAAATATTACACTATATTATGTCCCCAAAAATGGGGAAGTGTATTATTTTATCACTAGTTTTCTACACATCACACAAATAAATGTAGAGTTATCCATTAGCATTTTAGAGACTTTTAAAGGCCCCCACCTCTGGGTTCCAAATAATGTTCACATGGCCCATCTAAGACATATGAATAATCTTCCCTATGACCAGATGCATCTCTTATCTAAGAGCACATGTGTACCATGTTACCACATAGTCCTCACATTGAATATTATTATCATGAGCCCCCACAAACTCCTCCTTCTAGCATGTATAATTTTTCCTTAGAGTTATTGCACTAGACAATCATAGAACGAATCCTAGAAATAGTAGAACAAACCATGATTTGAGACTAATATCAGTTGTAGTAAGATTTAAAACATGTTATATATGATGTATACTGATATCTTTCATGGCACCTATGATTGGATAATTATGTCCTGGATCATCTATTACATAATGTCACATGATTGGATATTATATTACTATTTATAGCATATATGATCCTTAGTGTACATATCTTTCTTATATCACGATCTTTTCCATTTTAGTGCTTTAGTTTTAAACATGTATGTTTTATTTTTAGTATTTATATCACTTTAAAGTTGGCCTTTATTTATTTTGTGGATCTTATGCATATTCTTTAGGTTTTATTTCAACATTTATATCACTTTACTATGGGCATTTTTTCCCTTGTGGATCTTAGGTATCACCTTGGGGTTTATTTTATCACACTTTTACAATTTTTCATTTGTTATTAACTTCTTAGTGATTATTTGGCACCTTTTCCTCCTTCCCACTATTTTATGGATGATTCCTCTTATCAATGTTTGTTATAGACCCTATGTACATTATTAAAAATTATGTATTTTATAACATTTCTTAGTCACTTCTAAAGCAAATTCCTCACTTCTTGTGGTCAACTATGATCATATCTATCATTGTATCACCTTTTTCACATGGATGTATTTTCACAATCCCCATATGTGCCTTTCCTTTCAATTAAGACACACATAGGCCACATACAAGACTACACACTTTCACATGGGAAAAATATAAGAATATTTTAGCCACCATGGTCTATATGTATTGCTCTCTAGAGGCTAGGTGTGATCTCTCTTATGTTATTTATTTACATCACCTATGTTTGGATTTTTGAAAATCCATATGGAGGAAGAAGCTATAAAAAAACCAAATCAGAAGAAAAGTAAAAATATATTATAAAATTCATAACACACCAAAAGATATTATATTTTTGGAAAATTTCCTATTCTAGTCGAAGCTCAAACTCTATAGGTACCATAAATTTTCAAAATTAATTATTAGAAGTAAAAGAGAAAATTAATTAGAAATATATTGTTTTCCTTATGGATTTAGGTAGTAGTCATAATTTTATCTCTCTCAAAATCATATCTAAACTTAAATTGTAATCTAGAAACATTGAACCCATAACCATAGAGATGTTCGATGGAATAATCATAAAATAGATTGGTGCACTTATTTAGTACTTAATTTTAAAATTATATAAATTTTAAATATGTGATAAATTTCATACTTTAAATTTAAGAAAGCATGATGTGATAATAGGAATGGGTTGTTTAAAAAATAACAAAGCATGTATCGTATGTGAAATCAAACAAAATCTTGTTAAGAGATCAAATGGGGGAATTTAGAATTTTACAGGGGGAAAGACAAAAACCATAAAAACTATCTCTGTTATACAAATCAAACGTAGTATTAAGAAAGACTACGAACATTTTAATGCAATGATACTTCAAAAAGGTGATGAGTTCTAAATGGACGTTAATATTAAACCAATAGTACATAAATTATGGATGTATTCCCTAAAGACATAAATGATTCACCCCTAGAAGAGAAGTTGAACATGCCATACACTTAGTTATATGAATCAAACTAGTGTCTAAAGCTCCTTATCACCAATCAATCCCTAAATTCGCTGAACTAAAATTTCAACTAGTTGGAGTATTTAGGAAAAAATCAACCAAGCATCCCTCTACATGGAGCTCCTATATTACTTGTGAATAAAAAACATGGTACCATATTATGCATCGATTTCCAACAACTAAATAAACTCACAATAGAAGAATAAATACCCCTTACCTCGAATATATGACTTGTTAGACCAATTAAGTGGCACAAAATGTTTTTTCAAATTATATTTACAATATGAATATTACCAAATACATATAAAAGAATCTAACATTTTAAAATCTACTTTTAGAATAGGCTATGGACATTAAGAATTTATGGTGATGCCCTTTGATTTGACAAATTCCCTTGCTAACTTTATGATGCTAATGCATGATGTTTTCCGATCCTATTTGGATGTCTTTGTAATTATTTTTTTGGATGATATTCTAACATATTCAAATAATTAAAAATATCATGAATAAATTCTTAGAATAGTACTAGAAACTCTAAGAAATTACCAAATTTATGTCAAAATAATTAAATATGAATTTTGTAAAACTGAAGTATCTTACCGTGGGAATATGACATCAAGAGAATGGATTTATCCCGATCCTACTAAAATCAAGTTTATTCAAGAATGGAGAATACCTAAAGATGCTTATAAATTTAGACATTTTTAAATGATATCTATATTTTATCCTAAATTTTTTCAAACTATTCAAGAATTGCTACACACTTGACTGATCTAAGTAAGAAAAATCAACCTTACAACTAAACCTTAGAGTGTGAAAATATTTTTAATAAATTAAAATAGATGCTTACTTAAGCCCCTATTTTGTGTATTATTGGCTTCACAAAACTATTTGTAGTCATTATAGATGCGTGTTGAATAGGTATAGGAGTCGTCTTAATGTGAGGCAATAAAGTAGTATGCTATGAATCCCGTAAACTTATAACTACTAAAAATAATTATCATGATCATGGTTTAGAATTATTGGGAATAGTTAATGCCTTAAAAATTTTGAGATGTTATTTATTAGGGAATAAATTTGTCATAAAAAACTGATCACCAAATTTTATAACAGATTTTTACACAATCTCAATTAAACGTGAGACAAAAATGATGGATAGAATTATCAATTGAATATGACTATGATATCCAATATGTAATATGTAAGGAAAAATTAGTAGATGATGCCCTTATTGGAAAACACACGTGTGAAAATGTCATATCCCTAGAACATAGTGAATTTGAACAAACGATTAAACACAAGGTACCTAGTGATGAATGTTTTGAAACTCTTTATCTAGTTCTAAAGACTTACCATTCCAATGTCCATCAAATGGACTCGGGTCTTACAAAAGATGACCTTGCATTCCTTATTTATAGAATGTAAAACAATAAATGTTAAAGGACTCTAGTGATATACCAATATCTGGGCACCTGGGTTTTCAAAAGACTTATTTATCTATTTAAAAAAAATCTTTTGACCAAAAATGAAAAGAGATATCTGTACTTATGTAAAATATTGTTTAAACTTATCAAAAAGTGAAAATTGAACAATACATTAACCCTGGTTCATTACAATTTTTATCAGTTGTAAATTATAAATGGGAACTAGTTAGTATAGATTTTATCACAACGATTCTATTCTTATTGTAGTGGATAGATTAACCAAAATGGCTCACTTCCTACCCACTAAAATTAAGTTTTCTGCTTCAGACAAAGTTCATTTATTTATTAAAGAAGAATTTCATTTACATGGGCTTCCTAGCAATTTCGTATTTTGTTGAGACCGTAGGTTCACTTATTATTTTTAGATATCCTTTTTTTTTAAATTATGTACTAGTTTAATTTCTAGTAATACTTATCATCTTGATTCTGGTGGTCAAACTGAAAAAATAAATAGATTAATTAAAGATATGTTAAGAATGTAAAATACTAAAAACCCTGAAACTTGAGAAAATTACTTCCATTTAATTGAATTTGCCTATAATCAGGGATATCACACTACTATTAAAATGCCACCTTTTGAAATTGTTTATGGTTGAAATTGTAATACTCCTATTTCATGGTCTGACCATGTCCATATAGTATGGTATGAAAATGAAGACTTGCAAGAAATGAAAAAAATAATTAATAAAGCAAAACATAACATGAAAGCAGTTCAAGATAGATATAAAACTTAGGTTGACTCAAAAATGTATATTCTCACATTTTAAATTGGTGACAAAATATTTCTTAGGGTAAAACCTAAAATTAGATCATTAAAACTAGAAAACAAACTAAAATACCTCCTCAATTTTGTGGTTCATTTGAAGTTTTAGAAAAAGTGGGAGATTTAGCTTATAATATCGATTTACCTCTTAAATTATCTAGAGAACATAATTTTTTACATGTTAGTTTTCTTTGAAAATATGTATGACTCTAAAACATGTGATTGATTGGAAAAATATAACTATTGATCCTTGTTCTGAATTTAAAATTGAACCTGAAGCAACCATCGACAAAAGAATTTAGAAATTAACAAATCCTGAAATAAAAGAATTAAATATAAAATGGATTTTTTATGATGTTAATATTGCAACTTGAGAAAATTTGAATATATTTAGGATCAATATGCACACTTGTTTCACTAAGCATTGTTTTTTTTGGAATGTGTTTTCAAATGATCCACAAGCTCCTGAGGGTAGTCTCTAAATTACAAGGAGAGAATGTTATCTGAATAAATCCACATAAATGATTACAGGTGAAATTAATGAAGAAAATGTATTATGTCTTCTGTAAAAATAATGAAGAAAAATAAATAAATATTCTAAAAATATCGATAATGGGAGTATTATGTAATAACAATATTATAATGTACAAAATAAATAAAATAGGGTGAGAAGAGGTGTGTTAGTTTTAACCTCCTCTTGAATACTATAAATAAGGCAGAATGGATGGAGGGCATCAAAAATACAAGTGAATAAATGTACATAAATTAAGAATATGATAAAGGATTTATAAGAGAAACCTAAAGTGTAAAGTGGGAGGTAAGTAGACTTGTGATTGAGAATGGGTGCATAGGTTGTGACCAACTAGGGTTATAAGGTACAACCCAAATGTACTTATCTAGGGTTGTGTGTGTGCAAGTTTGAAAGTATTAGGTTCCTCATTGCATAAGTGTTGATTGTGCCTTTTGATTCTATTATTAAGGTTGAAGTGACAATCCATGATTATTTCCTTTAAATATGCATTTGAACTTTAAAATTTATATAAAAAAATAATTCTTGAAATGGTGTATTTATTTTGAGTAATTATTGCAATGTTTCTATGTTATTATGATGGGTTATATTAATAGCTTTTAAATAATAGAATTAATAAAATGTTTAAATTTTTGTGAGGTTTAAGTTTGGGTAAAAAGTACATTAAAAAAATTAGGTAGCTCTAAAGGATAAATTCAACCATACTTTCTCCTTTTCTTTACCCAATCTGGAGTAAGTCAAGCCCTTCTAATGTATTCATCATGTCATCCTAGAGGATGAATATATAATGGAAGAACAGGTTTGGAATATGTGCAACAAGAATGGATTCACCCTACCTAATATCTTCAATGACTATGAGGTAAATGAAAATTCTAGTGAAGAGGATGAGTTAGTGTGGATGGTGTGTAACTATTAGCTTTCAATTGAAAAGTAGAAACTTGTGCGTATGGTAGAGAAAGAGTTCAAAGGGAGTGACCCTAACCACTTATGGGTTGAAAATTATCAAAGATAATGAGAAGTGTAAGATGCACAAGATAACCAATGCAAGTTATACCATGATCCCTTGAAGACAACTATTATAAATATTGTCTTAGAAGAGGGACACAAGATTACCACCATTAGATATTATTGGTCTGATGTGAAATTGGCATGCATCATAGAAATAATTCAATAATTCTAAGACATTTCCCCAAAAGAGATACATGAAAATTAATTGTGTACACTCTTCCCTATGAAAAATTAATATTACCCTAGTAGATGGCATAAAGCCCATGAATAAATGTCCATACCAAATGAACCTGAATATGCACGCCAAGGTGAAGGTTTATATTTATAACATGTAAGTTGTAGGTGTGATCTACACAATGGAAGAGTTTTACTAGGTGGGCCCCATAGTGATAAGCATCAATAATAATGTATGCATCTTTATATGTGTTGCATCTTTATATGTGTTGAATATTAGCTACTCAATGTGACATGCATCATTGGTCCCATTCCCACCCCCTTCACTAAGGAAATTATTGAAGGAGTAGTAGGTACACTTTCAATGATGTCTTTTCAGCTATCATTAAGTACAAATTGAGAAGGAATATAAATACAATACCACATTTGTAACTGAATGAGGTTCATTCACATATAATAACATACCTTTTGGCCTAAAGAATGCCCTTGTTGTTTTCTCACGCATTATGATTTATGCCTTCAAAGATTTCATTCATTGATTCCTTCAAGTGAATGTAGATGACTAGAGAGTATATGGTTTGGTGAAGGATCCCCATAATAAATTATGACTCATGTTCAAGCTGCACTTACCTCAAATATTTTTCAGTTTGAAGAAGTGCATATTTGAAACACCTTTTGGCATGTTTCTTGACTATGTGGTCTATAAGGACAACCTCATTTTTTACCCCACTAACATGTCCATCATCCTTCATCTAGAGGAAACCACCACTCAATGAGAAGTGTGTGCATTCTTAAGGCATACCAGATACTATTAAAAGTTCATTCAATACTATGCCAAGATTGTCACACCAATGGAGGAACTTATGTGTAAAAATGATCCATTTATATTCGTTGAGGTGAAAGAGGAGGAATTAGAATTTTAATAAGAAACTTACAATTGTGCTAATTCTTCAGTATCTAAACTCAATGACCCCCTTCCATGTGCATGTCGATGCATTTGGGATAGAAATAGGTGCCATTTTATCTCATCTAAGAGAGAACAAGATGGACCATCACATCTACTTTGCTAGTTGAAAGCTTACAACAACTAAAAAGAGTTATACCACAATTGAAGATGAGGCCCTTGTAATCATCTAAACACTCCATAAATTATGATAGTGATTATTAGCCACTCCATTTGTCATCTTCATAGATCATGAAGCTTTGAATTACTTGGTGAACAAGCTAGTTATCTATGGTCACATCTTTTGATAGATTGTTTTATTTCAAGAGTTACTATTTTTAGTGGTTATGAAGCTAGAAAATAAAAATTTAGGTTCAAACCACTTATCATACCTCAAATCTAGAAAGGATGTGCACCCTATTGAGTATTATTTTTAGATGCTTAGTTATAAAAGGTTTAACATATCCCAAAAGACTTGGTTGAGACTGTTGCATTCCTAACCTTTCGTGTCGTACCTAAAAATTACTCTACTAGAGAAAGGAATAAACTATCTTTCCATAACACCACCCCATATCATCACATCGATTGATAACTCTATAGACTTGGGGGTGATGAAGTCCTATCTATATGTTTTTTGGAACATGATCTCCTAGGAGTATTTCAATAAGGACATGATGGTATTAATTGAACACACTTTACTTGCAAGATGACTATGTTTAATATTCTTCTTTATATTCTATGGTGGTTAACCTTGTTTAATGATGCCAAAGAGTATGTGTGAAAGTCTGATGTATCCCAAATAAATGGAAAACCTAACCATCGATATGAGATTCCTTAAATACCCATCCTAGCCTATGATCCTTTTGAAAAGTGGTATATTAATTATGTGGGTCTAATCTCTCTAATTTCATAAAGTAATAGTACATGCTACATCATCACAACCACTGACTATCTCAATAGTTGGGTTGAGTTAGTGTTAATGAAGAATTTTAAATCAACCACAACAATGTGGTCTCTATGGGAGAATATCATCAGTCATTATGGATGTCCTTTAAGCATAACTAGTGACTATAGTAGTCACTTCATAAATTATATTATGCATGTCCTATATTATGAATTCATGATCGTGCACCAAAAGATGGCTCCATATCATCCATAGGAAAATGAGACCCCAAATGCCTTCAACAATAATCTAGGAAAGACACTAATAAATATTTGTGATGTAGGGTGGAAGGATTGGGATGACTATCTATAGTATTATGGTCCTACATGAAATCTACAAGTACCTTAGTAAGTTCATTACCTCCCATATAGTATTTAGAATAGAGGAAATATTCCCCATGTAATTCCTAGTTCCATCTCTAAGGATCTCATACATTGATCAACTAGAAGACAAGGATTCACTTGATACACACCTAGAATACATCATGCATCTGTATGAGAAGCAAATGTTGGCTCAATGGATCCAAACTATGGAAATTTATTGATAGATAGCCTAGAATGATCATCACATGAAGGGTAAGATATTGGTTAAATATCCTTTGTCATACTATATGACTCCAAGTATTTGAAGCATCCATGGAAGCTTCAAAGATGTTGGTTGGGGACCTATATGTTGAGGTGTGGAGCTAAAAGCTTCACCAAATGAGCAAGTTGCAGGTTGCTAGAATTACACAGTCATCAGCATTGGTCAGGAGCGACCGACGTCGGTCAGGAGTCGACTAGGAGATGTCGACGTTGGTCATGGATCGGCCGACATCGGTCATAGGCAGACAGGCAGGGACCGATGTCGGTCACCTGTGCATCCAGAATCTATTTTCATGGACAGAACAAAATGTTTGCATGATAGGATTAAGTGTTAGTCTTAAGTCTGCATCTCTATCTTTAGTAGGACTGTTTTGAGCCCTTGATTAGGAGGTGCATCTAATGGTTGTGATTGTATGCTCATGATCCCTAAAGTTATATAATAGGGATAGATCTTCATAGCTTATTGGAATTGTAGAGTAACAGTACAAGAATTGTATATGTGAATCAATCCAGGTTGTTAGAGTTGATTGTAATTGAGAGAGAGAGCTCTTGAAGGAAAGAGATCTGGAAAGAGATCTGTACATTTGAGAGAGGTGTGGAAGAAAAGAAGTTTCTTCAATTGTATTCCTTCTGTAAAGAGTTTAATACAAGTTTTCAGGGTGGTTTATTGTATCTCTTATTGTTTGTTGTTTTCTGATTCTAGTTACTTACCATTCTGGTTCAATTACGTGTTTTATTGTTTTCACATAGTAATCAAGTTTGTTGGTTGATCCCCAACAAGTGGTATCAGATCCAGGTTGACTAACAGGTGTTTCAGATCTTATAGTGTGTATTGATTACAGGTTACTCACAGGGATTTTTGTTTGAGTGGGAGAAGCAATGGCAGAAAAAAGTAAACTGAGAATGGAGAAGTTCAATGGCAAGAATTACCAATTATGGAGAATGCAGATAGAGGATTATCTGTATCAAAAAGATCTATACTTACCGTTAGGTGGAGTTTCAAGGAAGCCCACAGACATGGAAGATGAAGAATGGAAAGTTCTTGATAGAAAGGCTCTTGGATCTATAAGATTGAGTCTGGCATCTACTGTGATATCTAATTTATCACAGGGAAAGTCAACGATAGATTTAATGACTACTTTAGAAAATTTATATGAAAAACCCTCAGCTTCAAATAAGATATATCTTATGAAGCAGTTATTTAATTTTCAAATGCAGGAAGGTGGATCTGTATCTAATCATCTAAATGATTTCCATGGAATTGTAAATCAATTAAATTCAGTCAAAATAGTGTTTGATGATGAAATTAAAGCTCTATTAATCTTATGCTCTTTACCTGAGAGCTGGCATAGCTTGGTAATGGCAGTTAGTAATACTGCATTTGCTTCAAATATTTTAAAAGTAGATGATGTTGTTAGTGTAATCTTGAATGAAGAAATTCGCAGGAAAAGCACAGAGAAAACATCAGGGAACACATTAAGTTTTGAGAGCAGGGGAAGGCAAAAAGAGAAGAGCAAGAAAGGGAGATCAAGGTCTAAGTCAAAGATGAGAGGTAGATCCAAATCCAGAAATGGCAGGAGGATAGCCTACTGGAATTGTGAAAAGATAGGGCACATAAACAAAGATTGCTAGTCAAAACCTAAAGAGGACAATCAGCATGAAGGTAAAGAAGAAGCAAAAGTTGCAGGTATTGCACAAGATGCTCTTATATTCTCTTTTCATAATAATATAGAATCTTGGGTTTTAGATTATGGTGCCTCTTTTCGTGCTACCCCAAATAGAGAATATTTTAGTGACTATGTCCATGGAGATTTTGGAATAATTTATTTAGGGGATGATGAGCCTTGTAAAATTGTTGGCAAAGGAAAAGTGCAGCTGAAAATGCAGAATGGCAACACATGGGTGTTGAAAGATGTCATGCATGTTTCCAGCTTGAAGAGGAATCTGATTTCTATAGGAAAGTTAGGGGAGGAGGGTTGTATAGTAACTCTCACAGCTGAATCTTGGAAGGTGACCAAGGGTGCACTTGTATTGGCCAGAGGTAAGAGAGTAGGTACTCTCTATTTATGTAATTGTATTATTGATAATTCTCCCTCTGTATTATCTACTTTAGATGTGGATGCAAAGTTGTGGCACTTTAGGCTCAGCCACATGAGTGAGAAGGGAATGTCTACTCTTAAGTCAAAAGGTAAGCTTTCAGATTTGAAAAGCATAGATTTGGATTTTTATGAGCACTGTATTTTTGGGAAATAGAAGAGAGTAAGTTTTCTCAAGACTGGGTCAACAAAGAAGAAGCACAAATTGGATCTTGTTCACACAGACGTGTGGGGACCAGCTCAGGTTGCTTCTATTGGAGGATCACAGTATTATGTCTCTTTCATAGATGATGCTACAAGAAAGGTATAGGTCTATTGTATAAAGAAGAAATATGATGTTTTTGACACTTTTAAGATTTGGAAAGCTATGGTTGAAAATGAAACAGGCAGGAGATTGAAGTGCCTAAGATCTGACAATGGTGGTGAGTTCTACAGCCACAAGTTCAACTGGTATTGTTATATGCATGGAATACGTAGGCAAAGGATGGTTTTAAGGACACCTCAGCAAAATGGAGTTGCTGAAAGGATGAATAGAACAATAATGGAGCATGCACGGTGTATGAGGTTGCATTATGGTTTGCCCTTAGAGTTTTGGACAGAAGCTATGGATACTACAGTTTACCTAATTAACAGAGGACCCTTTATAGCTCTGGATGGTGGAATTCCATAAGAGGCATGGACAGGTAAAAAGGTAGATCTCTCATTTCTCAAAGTTTTTGGTTGTGAAGCTTTTGTGCACATTGATAAGGAAAATAGAAAGAAGTTGGATGCTAAGTCTATGAGGTGCACATTTATTGGTTATGGCTCTGACGATTTCGGATTCTAGTTTTGGAATCTAGGAACTAACAAAATAATTAGGAGTCGTGATGTTGTTTTTAATGAAAAAGTGATGTATAGTGATCAACTCAAGAAGCTAAATCAATCTAGGCAGAGCAATGGAGAATTGGACGAGGTGATGGTCCAAAATGAGCTCGTGAGAAAGAATAATCACAGACAAGAAAACACAGAGACCAACGTCGGTTAGGAAGGAACCGACGTCGGCAATACAAGAAACGATGTCGATCAAACAGTGATCAACGTCGGCCAGGAAGGTACCAATGTTGGTCATGTGGAACTGATGTCAGCCAGTAACAGGCCTAGAGGTGATCGAGGTCGGTCACTGTCAGAGAATTTGGGTGGACAGCGTGTTGTGAATGAGTCTCAGATGCCCATCAGGAGGTTAAAAAGGGTAAGCAAACCTCCAATTTGATATTCCCCTTCATTATACTATTTATTGATTATTGATGGTGGAGAACTAGAGAGTTTTGATGAAGCAATACAGGTGGAATCCAAGAATTAGTGGGAGCTAGGCATGAATGAGGAAATTGATTCCTTGAAAGAGAACCAAACATGGGATTTGGTTGAGTTGCCAGCGAGAAAGAAGACACTAAAGAACAGATGGATCTACAGATTGAAGGAAGGTGAGAATGGATAGATGAGATATAAGGCCAGGTTGGTAGTGAAAGGATTTGCATAGAAACCAGGTATTGATTTTGGTGAGATTTTTTCTCCTATAGTTAAAATGACTTCTATACGGACTGTATTGTCTTTAGTTGCTATTGAGGATTTGCATCTTGAGCAGCTTGATGTTAAGACAGCTTTTCTTCATGGAGATTTGGATGAAAAAATATATATGGATCAGCCAGAAGGATTTGAGGTCAAAGGTAAGGAGAAGCTAGTGTGCAGATTGAAGAAAAGCTTGTATGGTCTCAAGCAAGATTCTAGACAATGGTATTTGAGATTTGACAGGTTTATGACTCAGCATGGCTACAGTAGATGTTAATCTGACCATTATGTGTATTTTAAGAGACTGGATAATGGTAAATATATTATTCTGTTGCTGTATGTAGATGATATGCTTGTTGCAGGTTCACACATGCAAGATATCTCTGAGCTTAAGGTGAAATTAGCTCACACATTTGCCATGAAGGATTTGGGAGCAGCAAAAAAAATCCTTGGCATGAGCATTAAGAGAGACAGGAAAAATCACAGGTTGATTTTGTCTCAAGAGGATTATGTGAACAAGGTGTTGAAATGGTTCAATATGTAGGATGCAAAACTGGTAAGCACACCTTTGGCTGGACATTTTTAATTGAGTAAAGAATAGTGTCCTAATTCACATGATGAGGTAGAGTACATGAAGAAAGTTCCATATGCTTTCGCAGTTGGGAGCTTAATGTATGCAATGGTATGTACTAGACCGGATATTGCCCAAGCAGTGGGAGTTGTCAGTAAGTATATGGCTAATCCAGGGAAGGAACACTGGAAAGTAGTTCAGTGGATCCTCAGATATCTGAGAGGGACCAGTAGTAGGAATTTGTGCTATGGTGGGTCAAACACTTATCTACATGGTTATGTAGATTCAGATATGGCAGGTGATTTGGATCGCAGAAGGAGCACCACAGGATATGTTTTCACTGTTGGTGAAACGGTGGTTAGCTAGATTTCAAAGTTGCAGAAGGTTGTTGCCTTGTCAATTACAGAAGTAGAATATATTGCAGTCATAGAGGCTAGCAAAGAGATGATATGGATGACACAATTCATGGAAGAGCTAGGAAAGGAGCAAGAGAGTTGCAGATTATACAGTGATAGTCAGAGTGCAATTCATTTGGCTAAGAATTCAGCCTTTCATTCAAGAACCAAGCATATATAGCTGAGGTACCACTTCATTAGACAGGTATTGTAGGATGGTGAGTTGAAGCTAGAGAAGATCCATATAGATAAGAACCCTGCTGATATGTTAACCAGGCCGGTAACAAAGGAGAAGTTGAATCTTCAGTCAACTTTTGTTGGTCTTCATGATTGAGTTTGAAGATGGAGGAGCTAGAAGATGTTGTTATACAGGTACTGGTGCAGCCGTTTATCTCCAAGTGGGGGATCAACCAACAAACTTGATTACTATGTGAAAGCAATAAAACATGGAATTGAACCAGAATGATAAGTAACTAGAATCAGAAAATAGCAAACAATAAGATATACAAGAAACCACCCTAAAAACTTGTATTAAACTCTTTACAGAAGGAATACAATTGAAGAAACTTCTTTTCTTCCACACCTCTCTCAGATGTACAGATCTCTTTCCAAATCTCTTTCCTTCAAGAGCTCTCTCTCTCAATTAAAATCAACTCTAACAACCTGGATTGATTCACATATACAATTCTTGTACTGTTACTCTACAATTCTAATAAGCTATGAGGATCTATCCCTATTATATAAATTTAGGGATCATGAGCATACAATCACAACCATTAGATGCACCTCCTAATCAAGGGCTCAAAACAGTCCTACTAAAGATAGAGATGCAGACTTAAGACTAACACTTAATCCCATCATGCAAACATTTTGTTCTGTCCACGAAAATAGATTCTGGACGCATAGGTGACCGACGTCGGTCCCTGCCTGTCTGCCTGTGACTGACATCGGCCGATATATGACCGACACCGGCAGACTCTGGTCCATTCCTGACCGTCGTTGGCGACTGTGTGACTCCTGCAACTTCTGCACTCGCTCATTTGGTGAAGCTTTTAGCTCCACACCTCAACACTATATTATCCATGACATTTTAGAAAGTGGTGCATGTAAGTTATACACGTTAGATGGTGAAATAGTCATTGGGAAATTCAAGGGAATTTAGATTAAGATGTATCATGTTTAACATGCTTGAGTTAGGTTGTATTAAGGCTTATGCCATTTGCACTCTATATTTTTTTGTTTGATAGGTTAGAGTAGTTTGGCACAATATTTTTGCTTTGTCATTGTAATAATATGTGCCACATAATAATTCTAGTCAAGTGAGTCAGTCAAGTTGAGCAATGGATTTATTTTATAAGCCTTATTCCAAATGTCTAAGTTTTTGGGTGAGTATTTGATGTATGTTCTATGACAAACTCTCTCTCAATGAAGGTTAGCTTGATAGGAAAATTCAACTTGAAGAGTGTAAAATTCTATAAATTTAGTAAAATTAATAATTTGGTGACCATTGTAATGATATATCTAAAGATCTTTGTGAGTTTGATGTTTTTTTCCTCAAACACTTGGTCATACAACATGCACCACAATAGGTAACTTGAGGAAAGTATACTATTTGTGCTCAAGGAATATGCACATTATTTACTTTGGAGTAGGGAATCTAAAGTGGTGGAAATAAATTAACAAGTATATATAATCATTACATGCTATGTGAAGAGTTACAAGGGTAGGTACAAATCTAGGATTGACAGGATATGAAGACATTGTAGGGAAATAGAGTGAGATAAGTGGAGTTATACACCTAGAAATATAAATATATAGATACATGAAGAGAACATGCAAGTAAATAAATTAATCACATGCCTAGGAACACATTAATATAAATTATAGAGCAAGGAAGCACATAAGAGAAGGGGAAGCACAACACTCAATAACACATAAGGGAAGAGTGCACATGGAATAAATCCCATCAAAAATTGATAAGTCACACGAAGTGATGTCACTCTTAAAAAATGAATTTTAAAACATTTATGACTAACAACTAACATGCAATAGGATTTAATGTAAAGGTAATAACATTAAATATTGTAAGCATGTGAATCCAAAAGACTATTGTATGCATGACTAGTGTGTTGGAGGTGAATTTTGAGAATCAAATAAAGAGTGATAAAGGGATAAAGGCATGTCATTTTACCACTTTGCATTTTATAAATTTGAGTGACCCTAATATCTGAATAAAAATAGATTCATAAATAAATATACATTTTTGAGCCAAAAAAATAAGGAAACAACACTCAAAGGATGAAAACAAGAGCTTTAGAGGTTTTCAACTTGAATTCACTAAGATTTAAGGTGGTTCATTAAGTAAAATAAAGGAATCCATTTAGTTTCAAGTTAAATGGTATAAGTGACTACCATTGGATATTTGCAAAGCTTAGAACCAAACCCCACAACATTATATCCGATTTAAGTGCATCTTAGCCAAAATTTGAGGATTCATCCAACTAGGGAAGTCAAGAGTGAAGTAAAGGGATTTATAATAAATTATGAAGTATAATCTTAAGGTATAAAATAAAGTGATATGCATATTTAATTCAAGTGCATATATTGGGACTCCCTTTGTCTAATAAGTATGAAAACCAACGAGCAATGTAAAATTTGAAGGATCATCTACTATAATTAGATAATAAATAGAAGTGGAAATATAATCATCAAGTGAGCAGATGAGGAAGTGGAATATTTTTCCCATAATCAAGGGAAATAAGGTTACTCCAAGTGCACCAAAATTAATAAGCAAACCAAGACTGGGCATAATGAGTTTTGTTGAGATGTAATACCTTAAGAGTATGGTGCATGCCGAAGAATGGAAGTTTAAGGTTGAAAAGTGGAGGATTATATCCATTGACATGGGAAAAATGAAATGGACATGATAAATGATTACATGGAGGTCATGGGGAGGAAGATCCCTAAAAAATGAATTTTTTGATGAAACCCTCAAGTAGAGACTAGACAAAGTTGGAGTTCTTCGACTCTGTGAGATCCTAAATTTTAACAATGTTGAGGAGTTGATGCACTTTTATATCTCATGTGTGCATGAAGATATATTATACTTCACCAACTGTAGAATGAAGATCATAATGGCCCAAATTCATAAGGAAACTAGAATAGCTCAATTGGGGAAGACATCAAGGAAGCATTGTAAAACTCCAAGGAAGTCAAACATGTGGCAAGGTATCTAGAATAAAATAAGGGGGTTTCACCTTCCCCACTGCAAATAAAACTAAAAAACAAGGGTTTTAACATTCTTGGTGAGTACCAAGCTACATAGTTCAGGGTGATAGGAAAATATCAACAAGAATTTCATGTACATTGCACATGAAATGGAGAAGGGGAAACTATTCAAATCTTCAATTTTCTAGTCAATTCAATCATTGCATGTGTAAATAAGGCACATGCACTTGGAGAAAATGGTGCAATCTTGTTACTATTTTAATTTGATAAGATTGGTGAACTTGAGGATGCATAATTAGGCCAATGGACTTACCCCCTTGATAATAAATATCTAGCATTGAAGTAACATATTTATACTTGCCACAAGTTAGTCTTAATGGTTCACACAGCTAAAATATGCAATAGGATATGAATGGTGTGTGTCTAGTTTCCTGCCAGAATTGATGGGAGACTAGGCCATTTTTTTGCAATGTAGTATTACTCATTTTCAAACATTAAATTATCCAATGAAAACATGATGTATAGGTTATTTTATCCTTATCTTTGCACAACTACGTACTAGTCACGTGCCAAGAAGAAGGAAGAAAATAACATGATAGCACACTAGTATATCATGCAAGTGATCTCACATACTCACTCAAGGCATGTATCTTAGATCGATTTTACTTCATGACGGTGGATTGACATATGTCTTACTTAGGTGCTTGAGTTAACACATTTACTCATTCTTACTACAAACATCACTCTAGAGTTAGCCATTTGATGCATCCTCATGGTGCAAGTACTTATCTAGTATCATAAAAACAAAATTAACACTAAAGAGATTTAACACATTAAGATTTGCAGACAAAGTATTAGTTCTATTGATCTTATTTGATAAGCTTACAAAGGTACTTCATTCAGTAAACAATATCTCTGGGTCTTTATCTTGACAACAACACCACATCTACATCTAACAACATTGTCTAAGCAAAGCTAAGGAGTGTTTATACACAAGCTAACCCTTTCTTGATTTACATCATTAATACATTATAGATGATAAGCTAATGACTATTTTAGAAAATGGAAGTCATGGTGAGCCATTACAATTAAGTTCTTGGTTTGAGCCTAACATCCCCTATATACTCTCTATGTTAGATATCTACTTTTGTGCTCCTCTTTTAGTGTGAAATGGTGTTATATTTGCACTTCAATAATCTCTAATGCTTTTGTGAACTAATTTTTAACTACATCCAATTTTCATTCCCTTGTCCTAGTCTTGAGATTTTTTGTGTCTTACATCTTATGTTCCTTGTTTTTAATTTCCTTGTCTTTCACAAGTAGATGTTCCACGTCAAAGTCTTATGTGCTCCTCCCACATCATTCTCCCCTATGCCAAGGTCCTCTGCACTCTTCCTGATCCCTTGCATCTCCACACCATGGCTCCAAAATGTTTAGAATATCTTTTTACAAAATTTGGGGTTCAATACATGACTATCTAGCTAAAGATTCCCTATTTATTCACCACATAGTACTTTGTTGATGTGGTGAATGAAATCTCAAAGACAAAGAAAATAATGAAGGATTTACAAAAACTAGATGTGGATGTCAACACCCTCCACATAATTTATGTGAATCATATAGAATCCACATTAAATGATGAATATGAGGAGTACACCATTGGGTTGCCATCAACCTAATACAAAATTTCACCCTAAAGTGTCAGCTACATAATTTATTCTATTTTTTTAAGCCCAATAAAAATATTACCATTGCATAAGAATAAGGGCAAGAGATATAGAGTTATTATCTATAGAAAATTTGAGTAGTTCACGCCCTTAACCATGTAAGAATAAAAATAAAAATAAAATAAATTATGTGCCTCTATCTCCTATGTGAGAAGACTCATATGATACTTAGTCTTAAAAGGAACTAAATAAGAAGAAAATGTTATTTGAGTAGTGACAGATTGTTCAAATAGGATTGATTTCTCCATTATTTCATGATCTAGTCAAAACAAATTTGTATCAAATAAGGCAACCCCCATATGAGGCCCATAAAGTAAAGGCATGTATTAAGCCAAGGTCATAAATCCAAGTACAACAAGAAAAATAAAAAGGAGCAAGAGAAAGAAAAAGATTTGGAGTCCTTGCATGTCAATGCCATAGGGCCTTTGGCGTAAAAAGCAGCACAATACTCCCTAACCACTACTCATAAGGAACACGAAATAGGAAAAGAGAAGCATATATAACTAAACCTATATCTAAGCATAGAGGGTAGGCCTAAAGTATAAATGGATAGAAATAAATACTTGAAAGTAGTGATGAACAAAGGAGTGGATACATTCATGCAACATGTTCATTACTTAGAAGCCACATCAATGCCCTTAGGAGAACAATTCATCAGAGAAGGGATAAAACAACTGTAGCAAGCAACTGAAGAAGAATAATGAAGAATGAAGGAAAAGGGAAAGACAATCTTAGTAGAGGATAGCCCTTATCATGAAAGAAAATAATAAGAGGAAGGCACCATTCACAAAAAATTCCAAAGGGGACTGAGGTAAGAAAATCTACATTTGTAAGAATTAATGAAGCCCAAGAACATAATAACAATGGCATGTAAGCAGGTGTCCTTTAATATGGACTTATATTTAGAGGATCCAATTTTTGAAGTCCTCAGATTTTTAGTAATAAACCCTTCCAAAGAAACTTTCAAAGTTTGATACTTATTTCTCATGAACTCAATGAATTTGAGAAATAAACAAATAGGGAACTGTTGATTAATCTAGCAATAAAGTTTACTGGACACACCTTTTAGAGTGGAAAAACTAATAGATATCAGAGGCACACTATCACTAAGATAATAAAGGCTCGAGAGGAAGAGGAAAATAAACATTCCAAAGTATAAATTACACTAGAGGAAGAGGACAAGAATCACTCTAACGTATAAATTTCACTAGAGGAAGAGAATTAAAAGTGTTTAATAGTAAAACACAAGATAACATCCATATAACCTCAAGCCCTAAAGATATATGAATGAGTCATAAGGGAATAAGCAATCTTGATATATGGAATAGATATTAATCAAGACATGACTATGGAGAGGATATAAATAATCATTAATAAATTCCTAAAGAGGGGAACAAACATTGAAGATGCACATAAGGAAATAAATAAACCTTAGTTTGAGTTTACTTAGTAATTTTAAAATTGCAAAGACATGTTGAATAATCTCTCTAAGAGAGCAACTGTAGTGGAATAATTATATATAGATTTATCTAAGAGATCTGTAATTAGTGTGCATATCTCTAAATAATATCAAGAACATAAAGTGATAACCACCTAGGTATATACCAAGAAAAATAACGAGTGAACAAAACTATTGTAATAGGTGGAATATCTGGTTCACTTAATAAATACAAAGAAGAAGGAGCCATAGTAGCATTTCATGAATCTACAACTGAATACAATAGATGAAGAAAGCTTCCTCGATAAAATGGTGAAGTAATCTATCAATAATTTTAACAACATGAAATAGTAGGCAAAGCCACTCCAAGAACAACCTCTATCTTTACAAAAATTGGGTGCCCAAATAGTAGTTACTACATAGGCCATTTAGAATGTGCTCAAAAATGTGTGATGATTTTGAGGAAGATTTGAGGAAGGATGCCTAAAAAATTATTTTATTCATCAAAATAACATTTAATTCTTTATCTCTTTGATTATTTGACACTCAAACTTTTAGCTAAGTATTAGTGTGCATAGGACTACCCAACACAACTTAGAAAGGGAACACATGCGAGTAACACATGGTGAGATGGTGGGATGAGCACATAGTAGATGGATACAACAATAAATATAGTGTTCATGATGATTCTAAGATTAATGAGAAGATTCATAAAGACTATAATTATTTATATCATGTAAAGATAGGACAACATAATAAGGGGAAATATGAAAAATCAGAACATGGAGTGGATAAATCTGAAAAGGATAAGGCCTGGAAGGGAAAGACATGATAAGGATAGAAAAATAAAGAGGTGGAATCAATTAAATTCATGAATAAGGATGATTAGGTTTCCCAAGGACAAAAAACCAAGTTAGTGTGGGGTGATGTTGACCCTAGAGTTTGGCTAAGTATAACCAAGTCCAGGAGCACACATGTGACAAATGAAGTAAAATACCATTGCCTATAATCCAAGGAAGTAGGGAATGGAATGCACAAAACTAACCATTTTATTCTTATAAATTCAAGTAAGACAATAAAAAATACTGGTGCAAGCCAACAATACCTAGTCCATGTGTGCATATGAAAAAATAACAGGGTCAGTACACGCAACACCATGTAAATTAAATAACTATTGTAGAGATCATGGGGATGAATGGTGGATTTATGTATAAAATATTTATTTTTACATGCATTTTTAAAGATGATGAGGTAGTTGACCTCTAGCTAAATAATGAAATAACTACCAAGTGGACAATAGGTGCAATAACGAATGATTGAGGTAGTTGAGTTACCTTCTAATGTGATGGGTAGGGAGAACTACACGTGGAGGATTATTCTTAATGAATCTACTCTCTTGTAATTTATGAGGTCTCATAGTGTCGTCTTGAAAATTATTTGTGTGATCTACTTGTCAAAATGTTTCTTCTACAAGATTCTTTTAGAGTCATTTAGTCTATCATAGCACAATTTTGTAATTCATATGATAATTCACATGGCAATGATAGTATTTTGGTTTCCCCAAAGTTTTTCATTTTGATTATTACCTTAGGAGAATACCAATCACATTGGATTATCTATGTGATCTTTGATATCAATGGCCATTCTTTAGGGATTGTCAATTGTTATGCCACTAATTATGGCCCTAACAAAATTATGTTATGGTGTAAGTTAGCCAACAATCTACCTTTTTCCACATAGTTTATTTGTGGCCACTTTAATATGATTAAACCCCTTAAGGATAAATAAGGTGTTTTTCATATACAATGGTGCATTTGATAACATCAAATTCTATATTACTTTAATAACTATTGGGGCTTATCAGACTTGTTTTTTTGTTGGCACTCTTTGAGTTACAAACCAAGGTTTACTAGGTCAAATTTCTAGGCTAGCACTGATTAGGTTCTCAAATGATAAGACTATTTGATGCTTTCTAAACAACACAAGTTATCCTTTTGCATTTCTAATGGGTAAGCTATCACTGTTTAACCTAAATTCATTCTTTCTAATCATAGTCTCATCACATGTTAGTTACAATGGGGAATTGGATACCATAACGTTCATCACAATAAATTTTTATTGAATACATCATTCCTTAGTAAATAGGGCACAATATGACTCATCACCAAAGTGTGGAACTTGGTGCCACATTTTTCATATGTTTTTAGTTGGGTTGACTAGTGGAATGATGTAATCAACTGAAGCACCTATTTCCTCCACCACCATGGTAAGCAAGTTACATAAGTTATAAAGTGGGATAATTATGTTGTATCTAAGGAATGCAAGAAGGTTTATTCAATGTTTGAATAAATTCCAAGTTTGAATAAATTCCAAGTTTGACACCTAATTATAGACCATGAAAATTAATATTAATCACAAGCTTAAAATTATAAAAATCCACATAGCCATAGGTGCTCAAATCTAGTCCTGATTGCCTTGGCTCAAAATTGGAAACAATGCCTTTAATTTTTTTTTAAAAACCTCTTAGGTGTTAGAATGGTCATTTTCACATAGACAAGTGTTTTAGATTATTTTGAACCCAGATTTATGTTAGTTGTGTTCACAACCACTATAGGAGATAAGCTTGATTTAGGAGTTAATTAGTTGTTATGTGAGGAATATCTTCATGTACTATTTGGTAAGTGCAAATATTCCAACCCAACTAATGTTGGTTTCATAAATAAAATTATTGTTGCATCTAACAAACTCTTGGGCCTATTTATTAGACACTCCTTATATTATCTACTATATTTTATGAGAGGATGATGTAGATTATATATTTACTTTGAGGCAATAATGAGTATACTTTATTGTGCATATGGTTGTGTGTACTATGTTTTCAATAAACTTTTGAGAGATGTGGTAATGGTGTGCATGAGAGATGATGCAGACGTATGAGTGCATTGTGCCCTTCAATATGGTATCAAAACTAGTCATATGATATCACATGATATGATATTAGGCCTAATCAATTCAAATAGAAAACCAAATCTATCAAAATAGTGCACAATCATCTCATTAATCTACTAAATATCTCCTTGGCCTTTCTGGACCCTATAAATTGGTGTTCCAAGCCTAGGAAAATATAACAAAGAGAGCTCAAGTTTTGTAGGAATTTTTAGACATGGTGCCTTCTAATTAAGCCCTTCTACTTTAAAACTTTCAAATCCTACCTGTAATCATCAAACTAGAGTAAACTGAGCTTATTAAAAGTGTCACATTTTGGACAACATCCTTGTTATTTGGGAAGAAATGAAATAGGCCCATGCCTCTCAAAAGATGACCATCTTCCTCAAAATTGAATTTTAAACATCACATGATTGTATTGAGTTTCCTTTCATTTTCACCAAGCTTAAAGATTTGGAATTTAGTGAAATTTTTATGTTGGTTGTTCAAAATATCTTTTTAAAGGTTTTAATTTTTCTTACCATAAATGGTCATAAGTGTGAAACCTTTAGAATTTTCAACTCTATCTAGAAAGATTACCCTCTTGCCTCTACTTTGTACATTCTCTTGGTTGAATAATTTGCCTATTTTCTAGCACATAAAGCAAAGTATAAGTTGTTAAGGGAAATTCCCCTTCACGATCACACCACTCAATTAATCGATGGGCATTATATAGATGATTCATTTCTCTTGATTGTAGAGCATGAGGCCTCTTTCAAAAAGGCACTACATTATCTTAACATTTTATGCAAAGAGTGTGGATCTAATCTACAATGGGATAAAATGCAATGCTATGGGTAGAGTATGATGCCCTTGATGGATTGGCTCAAATAATTTCAATGGAAGGGGATCAAAATAGAGGAAAATTTCAAGTTCCTTGGCATTCCCTTCACTTTTGACAACTCTTTTGCTGAGTTATGAAAATATGTGATAGACAAAGTCTAGAAAAAGATTTCATATTGGGTAACAAAACCTCTTTCTCTTACAGGAGAATTTAAAGTTTGTATCAAAAATATTGCACACCCTCATGTCTATTACTCATTCAATTGGGCTCCCTCTAAAGCCTTGTATGGAAAATTAGAAAAAAAACATAGAGATTTTTTGTGGGCCAACATTAAGTAGAATTGATGATTTCATAGAGTGGGTTTGGATATTTATTATTTTCTTCATGAGAAAGGATGCATGAGGATTATTGATATCCATAAATAAAACACTAATCTATGTGCTAAGTATATTATGAGTTACTAAAGGGTAATGAGGCTTGGAAAATCATTTTATATAACTTTATATTTGTAGGTTATCCTTGTATACACATAATATTTTCAAACTTTATCAATTATTGATGCTTTTTATCTTGCAAGAACACTTTGAGTCTCAATATCTCTAAGTGCACACCTTAAAGGGTACATTGAGAAAGGGTTGGGTAGACCATTGGTGTTTCATAGTATTTTTGCCCCTTATTACCACTTGTTATCCCAACCATCTTCTAAAAACATTCCCCTAAGCTTTGCCTTTTATTTTTCACCCCCCTCTAGTCATTTTTTGCCTTCATTAGCCCTTCCCTAGCCTAAAATCATTTTTGAGGGTTTATGTTACACAGCCATCCCCATCAATATTATATTATAATTGATAAAACTTATTTAGGGTCTAGGTTGGCCCTTAGTCAACCTAGACCAAGACCTAATTTATTTTTGTCAATAACAATATAATGTCTATTGGGTCGACCTTGTCAATGTAAACTTTTGGAAAGGACTAGGGTTAGATCCATCTATATAAACACATTCATTTCACCATTCTTAGGGAGACAACAAGAGTTAATTATTCATTTGTGCTTCTTTACAATTTGCTCTTCTGCCATTTTACTTGAGGAGTCTTAGCTTAGGGTTTATACTTGGATAAGAATCTTGTCTTATGGAAAAGTTTTGGGTGCTTTGAAATTTCTTAGTGATCCTTACAAACCACAACAACCTCTTGCGAAGCACCTTTGGCTAAGGGAAAGATTGAGTCTCGGTAGGTTCATCTTCAAGGTAAGTATCTCTAACTTTGATCCTCTCTTTAGTAGATAGAATCAACATAAGTAATGGCTTTTGAATATATTACTCTCTCCATGCATTAGGGTCTTACCTATACATAGCTTAAATAAGATTATCTTATGCATGTTTACTTTTTATGTTTACTACCCCCAATTTGTTCCACAAGCTTTGGTGTTCACTAGATTAGATTTTACTTGTTATTAGTTTAGTGAATATGAAAACATAGGACCTAATTAGGGTTATTACATAATTTTGTTTGATTGGAGGCTTTGGAACCCTCCCTAGTGATATTATTATGGTAAGGGACCCTTGGCTAGGTCTCATAGATTCATCTTAGTCATGACCTCGAATATCTAATGTATCCACAATCAAAAGTATAAGTAGGATTTATCTTCTTCGAGCTAAGATTGACTTATAGATCAGTTGTATTTCCCTTTGCATACATTCTGATGAACCCAATGTGAATTTAACCCTTATAGGTTTTCTTTCATGCCATCATTTTTATCATCTTATTATATTTTTCCATATTTAAAGTACTATATCAAACTAATCAGTATAGTTTTAACTTTTTGTGTACATGTTTAACACACAGTCACTTCCAAACAACTTTGTTATGTTTGTATAGGTCTTCATCAACTACAGGTTACTAGATCAAATAGTTCAACATAGTACTTTTCTTTAGTTCTAGATTAGCATACACTGTCGAACATGTCAACTCTATCTAATAATTATTTTTGCCATCATACAGGGCAACGAACATTGTTAAATAGGTTGACTATGTTCCTTGGTCTTATTTAGCATACAAGGTTTTACATAACTTAGTTGAACTAGTCGACCTAGTTTGTAGAATTTAAAAGCAACGACTAAGGCATTATAGAGTAAATTTGTAATCTAAATCATCTTCAAATCTACCAAGGTTCCTTTATTTCTTTTGTTTGTCATTTTAGTACTTCCTTCAATTCTATTTTTCACAAGTTGGTAGTCTTCAAAACTAAAACCCTATAGCTAACTAGGTCAACCTGGTCAAATTAGTTTTATAGTCTATCTTCTATCTGAGAGACATAGTCAACCTATTCAACTTTGTTCTTAAAGACCTTGATTCTACATAATAATAATGACCTAGTCAACTCTGTTCTGTATTATTTGCATATAGTGTCACCTAAATCAACTTTGTACTATTCTTAATCAAGGAATTAACATTTATTTGCTAGTAATTAATTCACATTTCCTTTGCAACTATTTTCATGCTTAGATTAAATCACATAGCCTAAATAGGTTGTTTTTAAAATTACCATTTTAGTTACACTATTTTACTCTTTTGCACACACTACCAAATCACTTAACATTTAAAACACATTTAAACATTTATCTTCCCAAGGCCTACCTACATGGATTTCATCATCAAAGGGGAAGTTGACTTGGTTTTCTAGCCAAGTATAAATATATGGTTAATGGTATATATCGGTAAATCACCTAACACCCTTATTGTTTTGAGATTATGAAGTGAGGGGGTATGCCCCAATAACAAGTCAGTACCATTGCCAATACAAATTCATTTTAGTCCAAACATCCTGAACTAACTTTAGACTTCTTTCTAGTTCCTTATTTCAACCAACTCTCTTGTCACATTAAAATCAAACTTTTATAATAATATAATAACACTTAAGCTAACAACTTAGTTAACATTTACTTTTCAATTTGATTGCTTGCTCTTTGATCATATTGTGTGTTGTATTACAAAACTTGCATTGGTCAGCATTGATACAAGGTTCATGTTGTGTGCCCCAATTGATTGACCACATTGATCTAATTGTTTATGTGTTTACTTTTATTCTTGATTCCAATTATCTTTTAAAATTTCTCCTTTATTTTAGAACACTATCATCATATTCGATAAGTCTCATACAAACTATTTCACCTTCCTGTCAGTAGTACACAGTCGTCTTACACAACTATGTCTTCTTCTCTCTATTTTTACCTTTGTCCAGTAGTACATAGTTGACCTATATGACTCTATAATCTTCTCAACCTATATTTTAGAAGTACTTTGTTGACCTAATCAACTTGATACCTATTGGCCAACCCTATCCCTTTTTAGCTGACCCTATTATTTTATCTGGCCAACTCAGTTCTTTGTTTGGCTGACTTTATCCATGATTCTCTTTCTTCTTTCTTATATTTTGTTTCTCTCATCAAGCATCATGAAATCCCCTATCAAAGTCTTTTTGGAAAACTTGAATCCATTTAGACACTATATGGGGAGTTCTTTTCTTCCTTCCTTCACTTCTCAAGAGAATCCTCACTCTTAGTGTACTTCTTCCCCTCCCTCATCTTTGGATTGTAACATGGTTCAAATCACGCCCCATAATGAGGTAGGTGGATCATATCCTTTTTGTACCGATCAAGATAATTCCATTCTTCTATCATTTCATCACAATGTGGGAGTGATTAACACCAGTTTATCTAACAACCCCACTGGTAATCCACCTCTTAACAACCCTCCCCCTAATACCAATTCGAGGAGTCATCCTACAAACACTAACCCACCAATTGATACAACCCAAATTCTTTCACAGATAGTGAAATAAATGAACATAATGCAAACATCAAACACCTCCCAAATGATGCAACTACAACATCATTTGATCAATATGGTTAATCAACCTCCCATTCTTCTCCCTCAAAATAACCAAAAATTTATTCCTCCACCTCTTAAAGATGTCATAAGAAATCTCATTCCCCAACCTATCGTGAACAACAAGATGCTTCAAAATATACAAAATGAAACTTTATCCCCTTTTATTTTTTCCATTGATATTGGTAACATATCTCCAACTATCAAGTATGATGGGACTAGAGACCCTGCATCTTTTCTCAAGGCATTCAATAATCTTTTAAAAAAATGGATCCAAACTAATACTTTTGCCACAACTAAATTTTTGGTTAAAACCTTCACTAGTGATGTATTAGAATAGTACAACCAACTTCCTCAACATTCCATATAGAAACTAGAGAATTTAGCCAATCCTTTAGTCAAAGAGTTTTAACACAATGATCTTCCCAAAAACTGCCTTAGCCATTTCATCAATGCCAAGTAATCTCCCAATGAATCGGCGCATGATTTTATCAAGTGATGGAAATATTTTTACCACAAGGCTAACCATAACATGACTGATGATAATCTATTTAAACTCTTTATAATTCTCTTAACTTCTCTTCAATATAAGGTTTGAACTTTTTCCCCTCAAATGCTTAATGAAGCTATTGACCAAGCCAATTGTCAAGACTTTTTGATGAAAGAGTTTGAACCTAATACAAAATTCTTCAAAAGATATTTTTAAACTTATACCAATGCAATAACCATCAATACTCCTCAAACCAAGCCAGGAATTACCAAAGCCAACAATCCCCCATCTTCTCACACACCATTGATTGTATGTAAAATGAAATAATTTTTAGCACCCTATAAACTATTTACTTGTCTCAATAATCCTCCAAAATGGTATGACCCTAATCAATTTTGTTGGTTCCACACCGAAATCAGTCACTCCCATGAAACTTGTAGAGGGCTTACCAAATTTTTTATCTCATACAATCTTGGTGATTCATTCAATCAGGAAGTCATAATTCAACTCCATCGTCAAGAATGCAACACTGCTTCTCAAAAATGACAAGTTCCCAAAGCTTCTTCTTCTAATAACCAAAAATGTTTTTATACATCTAACACTTAACAAGAGAACAAGGATGTTTATGCCATTGACTCTGACTATGACTAATATTACAATAATTTTCAATACATTAATGTGGCTAAGGTCAATTATCACTAAAAATTGGCTCAAAAAGATCTTGTCACTAAACCCAAAAAACCATCTTTGAATGAACAACTCCTTACAGATGCTGCAAACACTCACCTAACTTTGGCAACTCATGAGGAACCATCTCCTTCTTTTAAAATACCAACCACTTCTATTCCACCAAAATCTACCTTACCTGTTACACCTCGCATTGGTTCTTCTTCCAAAACTCATTGGAACTTATTAGAGGAGCTCAACTTCATGCCTTGAAAGATTCCTCTTATGGAGTTAATTTTCACCTCCCCTTATCATCACAAGTTCCTCATGCAACAATTACCAGAAATTGAAGACCCAGCTTTTGTAGAAGAAGAATCACCTTCTCATGAGCCTTAACCAACCACCATGTATACCATTGAATCCATTAATCCTTATTTGAAACCTTCCATCGAATTTATCGAAGAAGACATGATTAATGATGAGATCCTCTTTTGCACCGATGATCCACCCCTATTCATTAAAATTGACATTAATACTACCCTCATTCATAAAGTATTAGTAGATGAAGGGTCTACTATTAATGTGACATCTTTGTCGCTCATCCAACAACTTGGATATCATAAAGATCATCTCAAGCAAACCCACCTAACATGTCATGGATTTGATAAAACTAATTAAAATCCACTTGGTTGTATTTGGATCCCTCTTACAATTAGGCCTAAGATTATTTGAACTAAGCTTATGGTCTTTGATTTACCCCTATCTTATAACATACATCTAGGATAACCATGGAATCATAAAATGAGGGATATCACCTCTTTCGGTAACCAATGTATCAAGTTTTTTCATAACGACAAAAGGTATAAACATGAATCTGATCCCAACCCTTGGATTATTCAACTTCCAAATCCTAAATCTCAATATCACATTCCTACTATTCCAACCATCAACATTATTCCCTTACTTGAATTTGTGAACATAAATCTAGATTTACATGTCACTTTTATTGATTCAGATGATGATGAACCTAATGAGTTATAACATACTTTCAATACTACTAAAATACCTCCTTACATATCAAAGTGGCTTTCTCCTTCTTTATTGCCTTGTGATTACACCATCCCTTTCATTGATGAGATCACTGACTTCTTCCCTCCATGAAATACTCTGAAAGCCTCTTACACAGAAGATGCATTCACATGCAATGATTATGGAGTGGCCAAATTATTCCACGATCCTTTAATCATGTCTCCACATAAATTTAATGATCTAGGTATTCCTCCTGATCCTCAAGCATGTATAATTTTTCTAACCTATGATGATAACTACATCATGTCCCAAGCTCAATCATGAGACTTGGATGTTCAAAATTATCGAAAAGCTTTAGCTTAAATAAATGCTTTCAATTGTGATGTTTATACCATTTCCACTAACTTTGAATTAGCACTTGAAGGTCATGTGCCTCTTGTTAATTCTCCACTCCTTGATACCCCTTGGGTGGTTGAACAAATATTACCTTTCAAACCTCCAAAAATTACTGCACCTTCTATACCACCTACAAACTGTATCATTACATCCAATTCTTTCCCCATCCATGATACTAACGATAAACTAATTAAATCTGATCAACCTTTTTCCCCTACTCCACTTACTCTAGAGATTATATTAGATGCAAAGGCCATAGATGTACGTCAAATACACTTTGAATATGATCAACATGGTAATCAAATTCTTGATCTTGAAGTAGATGTTGAGTATTATGGTCCTCTTTCCACTTTGCTTAACAATGAATCCATTCTTGAATTGATTCATGCTCGAGAACCTAAACTACCTCAGCAACATCAAATACTCAAGAATTTCAAAAAGAAAGCCCCTTATTTCAACAACTTTATCGCTAGCATTGATCCTAAAACAAATCCCATTTCCTCTTTAACTAATGTACCATATCATTTCCAAGATGGAAATGTTATGCTTATCGAGGAAACTACTCAAATCAAATATGGTACCCCATCATGCCCTCGACTAATTATAGTCTCTCACAAATTCATGCCAACTGAACATGATAACTTTAGCTTATTTTTTGATAAATACTACGAGACTTTTTTTGGTCTTATGAGGATATGCCTAGTATTGACCCTAGCATTATGGTGCACAACATCACCACTTATCCAGATGCCAAGCCTATGTGATAAAAATAATGAAAATTTCCACCAAAAGTTTCTAATTTATGCCATAAATAAATTATTAAACTTCTTAATGCTAAGTTTATCAAGCCTATGGATTATTTAGAATGGGTCTTGAACATTATCCCTATTTGGAAGAAAGTCACCATAGTCATTCACATTTACATTGAATTATGTAATCTTAATCTTGTTCATCCCAAGGACAACTTCCCTTTACCTTCTATAGATGCCATTATCAATTCCACTTCTAGTTCTAAAATTTTGTCCCTTATAGATGGTTTCTCAAGTTATAATCAAATTCACATTACCAACATAAGACAACTTTCACCACAGAATGGGGCACTTATTCTTACATTAAAATTCCCTTCGATCTCAAAAATGTTGGAGCCACCTATCAACGGGCAATGACCCATGTTTTTCATGATCTTATCAATAAGATCATTGAAACCTATATGGATGACCTCATTGCCAAGTTAAAATTTGCATGACTCATCTCTCTGATCTTGTTACCATCTTCGATTACCGCGTTAAATATAAAGTTAGACTAAATCCCTACAATATTGTTTTCGATGTTACATCTAGACAATTGTTGGGATTCTTAGTTTCTATTCGTAGTATTGATGTCGATCCTTCCAATATCAATGATATTATTAACATGCCCATCCCCCATTCTATTCTAGATATTCACACTTATCTTGGTAAACTTGGGGCAATTAGATGGTTCATCCCCAAAATGGCTTACCATGTCTATTATGTTAATTCTTTTCTCAAAAAAGACTACCCTAGAATGGAAAGATTATTGTCAAAATGTATTTAACTATATGAAGGAATCTTTGCTTCACCCACTCACTCTTTGTCCCCTTCTAACAATCATCCATTAATCTTATATACTTCTTCCAAACCCATATCAGTTGGGGTAATGCTTGCCCAACACAATGATACCAGAAGGGAGTATACCATTTATTATATTAGTTGTAGCCTCATTGATTATGAGAAATGTTACATAAAATTAGAACATGATTTCTTCACCATATATTTTACCACTGAGAAGCTTTGACATTACATGCTTTATCAAACCACTTACGTTCTCCTTTATTTTGATCCTCTTCATCATTTCTTCTCTAAAGCCTTTCTTTCTAGAGATAGAATTGGCAAGTGGATGGTCCTCCTCATGGAATTTGATCTTCGAATTATTACAAAAAAGTTGTTAAAGGAAAAATCATTGTTGATCAACTTGTCACAGTTTCTGTACTAGCTATCGACCACCTTAAAGATAGTCTTCTCGATGATAATATTCTTTATATTGAAGATTTTAATCAAGACATATCTCTTAAATATTACTTCCATAATTTCATTGTTGATCTTGAAGAAAGTAATCTTGAAGGGTCCTCTATCTTCCCCGATACTACTAAACCAAAAGTAGTTATCAAAAAACTTCCTAAAATTATTATTGACTTACATGAAGATACTTGGACCCTTCATTTTGATGGCACAAAATGCCTTCAAGGAGATGTGGTTGGTTGTATCTTCACTAGTCCTCTTGGTAAAACTAACCCTTTAGCATTTTTTCTTACATTCAATATCACTAACAATATGGTAGAATATGAAGCCTTAATCCTAGGCATGAGAGTATCCCTTGATTTAGATATCACACATTTGCATGCTTTAGGTGATTCCAAACTCATTTACCACCAAGTTAAAGGTGATTATCAATGAAAAAGCAAAAATCTCACTGCTTATCATCAAATAACAACTAACCTTACCAAAGACTTTGCATCTTTCACTATCGAGCCTATCCCTCGAGATCAAATTTTTATTATTGATTCACTTGCTTTTTCAACATCTCTTTTTCATCCATACCAAGTCCTTACCAATTCCACTTTTGTTATCCATATAAGAAAATCCCCATCTTCCATTTAATCACAAGATTCACTTATCTACCACATTGAGCCTGTCACTATTCGACAAAGCCCATGGTACAATGACATCATTCAATTCTTTAAACACCAAACCTATCCTCCAAACATTGATTCCCATAAAAAGACTCACATTCGCAAACAAGATTTCAAATATGTCTTTCAATATAACATCATTTATTATCACAATGTTGAAGGTACCCTACACCGTTATGTTATGAAAGAAGTTTCTCCTCGCTTTGCATAAGCATATGGAGGGATTTGTAGTGGCTATTGTAGAGGGCATGTTATAGCCCACAAACGCTTATGTATGGGATACTTTTGACCAACCCTTGAAAGGGATGCCATCAAATTCATTAAAATGTGTACTCCTTGTCAACTTCATGATGATCTCATCCATTCACCTCTAGCCAAGCTTCAAACCGCGGAGTCTCCTTTCTCCATGTGGGGATTAGATCTCATAAGTAAATTACCTAGATCTCAGGATGGGCATGTCTTTATCATCACAACCATCAAATAGTTTACCAAATGGGTCGAGGTTATGCCCCTCATCAATGTCACCGATACCACCATTTCCAAATTCATCTTCAATCAAATCATTCATACTATCATTTCAGATAATGGTGGCAACTATAAAAATAAAGATGTCAAATAACTCTATGTTAAATTCAAAATTAATCACAAATTTTTCATGCCTTATCATCCCCAATGCAATGGCCAACCTAAGGCCACCAACAAAATTTTTAATAAAATTCTTCAAAAGATAATTTGTGAAGCTCGTACAGATTGGCATCTTCATCTATATCCTACTCTTTGGGCCTATCACACTAGCATATGCACTGTTATTGGGGTAACACCATTTTTGCTAGTCTATGGTTCTAAATCAGTCCTCCCATTATAAGTTGAGCTTCCCTCTCTCTATATCTCTCTTCATGGTATCATACCTGATGAAGAATTATGTGAAGTTCACCTTCATACTCTTGATCTTTTTTATGAGCATCATCTTTCTACCCTAAAACATAATCTCAAATACAAGGCCTGTATTGCCAAAAAACATAACAAAAGAGTTAAAGTTCGCACTTTTAATGTTTGTGATCTTGTCCTTAAGCTAGACTATATGCACGATAAAGAATGTAAATACATCTAAAAATGGTGGGGCCCTTATTTAGTCAAAGACATTCTTGGTCCAAGCAGCTATCACCTTCAAACTAATGAAGGCCATATTTTCAAAGAGCCCACCAATGTGTAATTTTTAAATAAGTATTTTTGCCTAAATCCTTCCCTTCTTACCATGATTTCTATATGCTATCTTACTAACACTTTTTGTAGGATACTTACATGGGTCTCACCCTTTGTAGGAATTTTCTCTTTTTACAAACCTTAGTCCTTCCTTTTGGTCCTTTGGTTTCCCCTTTTATCATGAGTTGCATTGTAAAATTACAGATAGGACTCAGTGCTCCTCATGATTTAATTTTGTCCTCATTGTTTTCTTTCTTTCCAATATTTTTTGGTACCCCATTGGGGTTCTCTTTTATGATTTACATTGTAAGACCATGGATAGGACCTAGCCTTCCTCATAAAATCATTATCTTTCAACCGTTCCTTTTCTAGAATATGTTCAGCAATGGTTACGAGTTTTTGATACTTGTTCTTTTGTAGATAAAATTTGGATAATAATAAAGTGTTAGCATGTTTGCCTACACTTCCCTCATTCTTATGATAAGGCATTATACTTTTACTATCATTGTTGTTAGGATATGAACTCATTATTCACAAATCACTATTCATAGGCACTATTCATGCTCATTATTCATGATGACATGGCATGTTGGTGATGTGGATGGTTAGTGATGTGACTAATTGCTGATGTGGTAGGGGCTCATAGAAGGTATCTCATGAGTGATCAGATTGATGTGATGGGAGTGGGGCATAACACTCCATCAAGGCACATGGGTTTGTCCTTGGTAGTCATATGGGTGGTGTCACATGGTGTAAAAGACAAAAGGGTTGGTGTGGATCGAATTTATAATGGACCCCATGATTCCCATGTGTGGAAAGAGTCAAAAGGTGATTGTAATCATCTTTTAGACTCATGTGGTCACATAGAGAATGAAGATAAGAAAATTACTATAGTAGATTGACCTTACATGCGTGGGAGATAGTTTTTTTGGGGCCACATAGAGGTGGCACATGTTCTTGTCTAAAGTGAAGATGCCTTGAATATTTTTGCACATGAAAACAACACCACCACTATTGAGGATCACATGCACATCAAGTGTGAGTCAATTTTTTTTGGTGCCACTATTCATTCTCTTCCCCCCTCTCTCATGTTGTAAATGCTATTAATAAGTATGAATCTCTTCGTTATAATTCATCTTGTTGGAGGATATATGCAATCCTTAGGCTTGCATGCTTTGAGTTTGGATCATGTAGGCTAGTTTTGCTTTGGTTCACAACTTGAATGCTTCAGATGGAAGCATTGAGTGCTTTGTATGGAAGCACTGAAGGATTTGTTATGGAGGAGATATTGTAGAAGAGAGTGATGTTGAGTTTGTTAATGAAGTCTGAAAGCTGTCATTTTGCCCATGGTTTTTCTTTGCACATTACAAAGTTTTTATGTAATCTCTGTGCAATGTGTCCTCTTGCTTGTCTTTATTTTATGTAGCTTATATTCTGTATTTTATTTCCTTGCACTGTAGGATATAGTTCATTGATCCAACATGTATCAGGGATTTATTCCTAACAATTGTATCCTATTTTTCACCCTTTGACACATTTTTTTTGTAATTTGAAGTAATTCAAATTGTTTCATGTTTTATTCCTCTTGATTTCTTTTTCTTTCACTCCACATTGGATAAAACAAGGACAAAGTCAAGATGGCATTTTTTATTTCACTTGCATTAATGAGACTCTTAGACACCATGCTCTTTAAGTTCTCTTTCTTAGCATCCAAGTCCCAAGTATTTAAATAAAAGTCATCTTCAACACCCATGTTTGGTTATCCAAATTCGTATAGAGGAGGAATAGAAAAATCTATAAAGAAAGTTAAAAGCCAAATCATTTGAAACAAATGGCACTGATATACAAAAGGCAACATATAAATTTTAAAAGTTAAAATCACATCGAAAGATGTGATTACAAGCACATCTCAGGTCTCTAATCAAATCTCAAACTCCATAGTTGGCCTCATGATAGTGTCGAGGTCCATTGGGATGTGGTAGGCCAATAGATTGAAATAAGAAAATTCAACAAACTCTATGGTGCTACCTACATTTTCATGTAAGTACCTATTTTTCACAGTAGAGTGACGACTCTATAAGGGGTCTTGAAGAATGGGAAACACATTGTGGGAAGGTAGGTCCATTTTGTTTTTTTATCTATATAACCTTCATGGGATGATCTAATGAACTAAGACTTGTGTGGCTAGGAGAAGTTCTTCAGAGTCCTTAAGGTCGAAAGTCCTCTTATTTTGACAAACCTAATTTGAATGTCTTAACTTTGATAAAGAGCTCATCTACCTTAATTTTTCCTTCATTTTCCCCTCCACCCATTTCATTTTCTCCCTTGATAGACAAATGTGATTTTAAATATGTTTTTCCTTCTTCTATATTCCCTCTCCTTCACATCTTAAACACATGCTAGCACTACTTTGTTTCAGTTTTATCTATCTTTGAAACCAAACAATATGTTTGAGTGACTATGGATTATTTTTCTTTACACCATTAATTTACATCCAATCATCACTTTGCTTTTTTTTACCATTTATTATTGTTGTATTGCCCCTTTTTGTGGACACTTGAGTCCATTTCTACTTTCATGTATTTTTTAATTATTGTGTGAGGTTGGATTGTTACTCCTTACTCATCAATGTTGTTTTACCATTTTGATTGCCCATCTTTATTTAAGTAAGGTTTGTTACTACTTTCATATTGATGTTTGACTACCATATATTTTTGATATGTATCCTTAGTTTGACTTGGTAAGTTTACCTTTTTTATTTGAGTTTTACTTGTTTAATTTTTTCGTTCTTTAGTAGCCTTGGCTTTTTGGTTACTCGATTTACTCTAAATGTTGACTTGGTCATTTGGTATAACATAACACTTGTCACCCCAGCTTGCCAAAATTTCAAGTACGTCCCATCCACATAGCATCAATTATCTTGGCTTCCCTGTATTTGTTTGTTTTTGCTCTTTAGTTTTATATCCTTGGATTTCTCGTAAGCAATTTTTGCACCCTCCGTGATCAAAACTACAAACACAATAGAAAATCATCTAACAATAAAGGTAATTCAAGGTACACATTACTTTTGTTTTTAGTTATTTCCCTTTCAGTCATTTTAATTTAGATATCTTATGCTTTAAAATCTTGTAATTTTTTTTAGATTTAGTGTTGTGTGTTGTTACTTTCTTTTCTCAAAGCACCATCCCCTATTGCACCTGAGTGACACATGATGAGCTTCAAGTGGAAAATATGTATACACATAATAGTTTCAAACTTTACCAATTACTGACGCTTTCTATCTTAAAAGAACCCATTGAGTCTAAATCTCTCTGAGTGCACACCTTAAGGGTGCATAAAGAAAAAGGTGGGTAGACCATTGGTGCTTTGTAGGATTATTGTTGTCCCTTACTACCACTTGTTATCAATCCAATCATCTCCTAAAAACATTCTCCTAAGCTTTGCCTCCTATTTTTCACCCCCTCTAGTCATTTTCTACCTTCATTTTCCCTTACCTAGCCTAAAATCCTTTTTGACGATTTATGTTACACTATTAGCCCCATCGACCTTCTACTCTAGCTGATAAAAATTATTTAGGGTTTAGGTCCTACCCTGGCCGACCTAGACCAAGACCTAATTTATTTTTGTCAATAATGATACAATGTCGATTGGGTCAACCTAAACTTTTAGAAAGGACTAAGGTTACATCCATCTATATAAACATATTCATTTCACCATTCTTAGTGAGTCAACAAGAGTTAATTATTCATTTGTGCTTATTTACAGTCTGCTCTTCCACCATTCTACTTGATGAGTCTTAGCTTAGGGTTTATACTTGGAGAAGAATCTTGTCTTGCAAAAAAGGCTTGGATGTTTTGGCCTTTCTTAGGGATCCTTACAAACCACAACAACCTCTATGAAACACCTTTGGCCAAGGGAGAGATTGAGTCTCGATGAGTTCATCTTCAAGGTAAGTATCTCTAACTTTGTTCCTATCTTTAATAGATAGAAGTAGCATAAATAATGAATTTTTAATATATTGCTCTCTCCATGCATTAGGGTCTTACCTATACATAAATAAGATTCTCTTATGCATGTTTACTTTTAATGTTTATTACCCTCACTTTGTGCCACAAGTTTTAGTGAACACTAGATTAGACTTTTACTTCACTTGTTATTAGTTTAGTGAATATGAAAACATAGGACCTAATTAGGGTTATTGCATAATTTTGCTTGATGGGAGGATTTTGAACCCTCCCTAGTGATATTATTGTGGTAAGAGATCCCTTGGTTAGGTCTAGCAGATCCATCTTGGTCATGAACCCGAATATTTAATGTATCTACAATCGAAAGTGTAAGTAGAATTTATCTTCTCCAAGTTAGGATTGATTTATAGATCAGTTGTATTTCCCTTGGCATACAATTCCTATGGAAATAAATGTTGGAAATACAAAGGTTTCCATATTCTTTTGATTACTTTTGTCCCTGCAAAAATTGAAATATCCTTTATTTTTTAAGATCTTTTGGAAATCTTTCAAAGTTGTTAAACATAATATCAATTGGGTTGGGGATGGGTTTAGAATTGGCCTTTCTTGTAATGACCATAATCTATGATGGTCCCCTATCATGACAAGTACTAACTTTCCTCTTTTAGATATGTCAGGTATGTAGGCCCTTTGGATTTTTAGAAAAGGTATTGCCATTGTTAGAGATTAGATCCCATGGCCTAGCTTGCAAACAAAGTTTAAACTATTGAGATCAAACTAACCTTCTATTTTAGGTATTCAAGAGTTGATGATGAAGGTCTTTCTCCAAAAGATGGGTTTGCAACCTTCGATTGCTTGGTGGTGGATTTGTGACACTGGCTTTATAAAATACATTCTTGGTCTCATCTATTAGATATTATGAGTCATTTTTCCTCATCTCTAGGAAATCTTAATAAGTGATGGAGTTTGAACTCCTCTATGAGAATGTGGTTGGCTAGACTCCATAAGTATGAACTGTAAAGCTAGAGCCTAATCTCACCCCTTTTTTCTTGTGTTTTGTCTACTAGGTTCTCTTACTTAGAGAGGATATCAAGCATATTTGGATACTTAATCCCAAATGTCCAACTTGTTCCACACTTAAGTCTTTTATACCCCTATTCTAAAATTATCCAAGAGCTCAAAATTTTTGGCAATAGATTCACAATTTATTTCAGATTTATCACTTAGAGCCCATCAATTGCAGAAGTGCTTCTTTTGGGGATAATTCTCAGTGGTTGGCATATAATGCTTTTATGTGGATTTACTTTTACATCTTCAATTATATTTTAACTATGGATATCTATAAATTCAACTATATTTAATAATGAACAACTTTCTCTTTAGTTTTATGTTAATGATAAAGTGCTTAGTATCCCTTCAGTGTTTTTGTAGGTTCAAGCTCAGACAAAGAAAGTGGATATGTAATTATAGCATCTCCAAGAGCTGCTCAACCATTGGGGATCACTCCCTATCCTATGAGTTGAGTTCTTATAGGCCAACCATTGCATGACACCCCTTCACTAGTACCCCGATTTTGGTGAAGTCGATCCTTCTATCACTTCTCCACCCTTCATTCTCAACAACGGGGATGGAGTTTGCTACTAAGTGGAAAGTCTTTAGTTGGCCCATGATAGTGGACCTTGCTTGTGTATGTTGGTGAGCTATTAGGGTTAGATATTCCTTAAGAATTGGAGTTGACATACAAAATTTGGAACTCTAAAAAATAACAAAATTAAACTTGATATTTTTATCAACGTTTAGTAAGTTTCACATACAAGCACACAACTCTAAAAATAAACTAAACAGTAAAATTAACGTATCTGAAGTTCAAGCCCAGTTACAAAAATATACAATTTTTAAAAATAGAAAAATATTGAAAATAATATTAAACTATAATTTTGAACTTTTAAATGATCATGTATGCCTCCGAAAGATATCGAAAATGTCCATAACCAATTAAATGTAGTTATAATTACACCAAACTTTTTGAAACGATTATTTTGATGCAAAAATAGACTCAAATAAAACTACGGATCAAAAATTATAGCCTCAAAAAAATTTGACCTTTTTTCTTACATCAAAACAAAACATGATCTATCAAAATGACCAATCCTCGGAATTGTTATTAACAAAGGATATTCTATGTAGACCTCCAAAGTTGGTATTTAAGTAGTAGAGTAAATAATATTTTTGAGCAATGCATTACTCCTTATGTTTATCCCGAGAGGCGTTACACAGTGGAGCCAGTTTTGCTGCTACTGTTGGCATCGACGGTTGACATTCGTGCCGGCTGTGGGCAAGACCATTTGCCATTGAGGTCCATCGATCCAATAGGATGCACTGTTTGTGAAATTGTGTCACTGTTTTCGTGTTCTGAGGGTTTCGTGGCAGCAGCTGATGGACAAATCATATGTTTATCAGGTCAAAGACAACATGGGCAGAAGGTTTTACTGATTTCTTAGGCCGCTTGCAGCTCAAAACGGACGTCCTGATGGCCAAAAAAAATTGAAGTCGGCTTTGGGGTTTCCAGAAGGAAAGAAAATGCGGGCCACCATGCTGCTTGGGGTTGGTCCTGCAGATTTGTACGGCGGGCTGTGTACACTCAGATCTGTTGTGCGGAGGAGAAGGGAGAGCATGTTTTCTTGGTAAAGAATGTGATGTGCATCGAGGCTGGAAGAGAAGACCCCTGCAGAAGAGTCTGTCGGCATTTCCCTCATTAAAAGGAGCTGCATATATGTTTTAGGTTCGAGCAGGAATCCATCGACAGGCGGACATGCCCGAAATCAGGCTTTCAGCATTAGCGCTTACAGGATCGAGGTATTTTTGTATGCCTCTCTGATTCAGATTACAGTTTTTTGTCGCAGCCATAAAGCTTGCAGGGATTTGTATTCTTCTAAGGTTTGGCTGTTGGATCCCGTGATTGTGGGCTTTTTGTTGTTCTTGTTGGGCTTTTTGTTACTTTGCCACTGAAATCAACAAATACCCTTACATGGCTCATAATATAGTTAGATGTAAGAGAGGAGTTACGTGGGATATCACAACTATCAAGCCCGGGTTTTTTGATTTAATTTTCTTATTGGCATCCTTCCCCGACACACCCACAACATCTGGTCGTGCCCAGAGTAGGGCAGTGTTCACTTAAAACATTTTTTATATTTTTTTCACTAAGCTGCCCTGTAACAACATAAATCACAAATTACACATACAGTGTATATCTTGCCATGGTTCGTTGATCTGACCTGTATATATTCTGAATAGTAACAATATAAATCACAAATAATCCTTATGTGGGTGTATATTCACATTGTATATATTTAAGGATATGTATTCTGTTCTGTAACAACATAAATAAAATTGCCCTCTTTGTGGATGCATATATACAGTGTGTATATCTAATTGTGGGTATTTGATCTGACCAGTATTTATTCTGAACTGTAACAACATAATTAGCAAATAATCCCTATGTTGGTGTAAATATTTAATGGTATGTATTCTGGCCTATAACAATATAAATAAAAAATCTTCCATATATGGATGCATATACACAATTTTTTTATCTAGCCATGTGCCTTTGATCTTCCTGTACATATTCTGAAATGTAAAAACATAAATCACAAATATTCCATCAGTGTATATACTCTAGGGCAAATTAGAGGCGCCTACTGATTAAGTACATCAATATCAATCCATCAAAAGCATTTTCTACAATTACTTATACTTTGTCAGAAAGTACAAGAAGAATGGCACTAAGTTTTACAATTTTAGAGTTTTATGCACATCTATATAATATTATATATGCTGACCAAAATGTAATTACATAAAATAAAAAGTTAATTGGAACCATGGAAAATGATGCTTAGATAACCCATCACTAGATCCTCCTTGCCATTGTTGGTGTTGTGGTTTTGTCTGTAATGCAACTTCTCTCGGAGCTCCCCCATTTTTTTTGTGTGCCCTGGAAATCAGTAACAACACTTCTCAAAACAGATTTTCCTTTTCCTTTCAAACATCTAGAATTTGCAGAGTTTCTTGAAGTTGACGCCCTTGAATGTGTTTATGGAGGAATTTCTGCAGTATCTTTTGTAGATATTACGTTTGATGTAGATGTATTGGTACTAGCCACTAGGCTTACCCACCCCACTACCAGAGTTGGTTTCAATTTTATTTCTTTGTATTTTAGGCCATATATACTCTTCAATATCACTGATCTTAGTGGAAGGTTCTATATATAAAATGTTTGATTCGTGTTTTTCTCCATGTGCTCTATCCAGATGCATTTTCAAAGGTCATCTGAATTCATAATGTTTATCCAAAATTTTAGGATCATCATTGTTGACCTTGGGCCCTCGCTTAGGTGCACTGGAAAATTTACTAAAGGGGAAAGTGCATTTTGCAGCTTCTGAACCAAAATTGTCAAAGGAGTTTCTTTTCCATGAACATTCAATGGAAGAGAGATATCAACAAATATCTGAAACCTTTAAATTTTTTCCTGTTGATGCACTATAAAATAATTTAGTAAGGATTTCACAACCTTGCTTTCAACAAACTCAAAAGTTGACACACCATCATCTTTGCTAAATGATGCCATACTATCAGCAATGTATGATAGTTTCTCATTGTTATCATTACAACCCCACTCTTTTTACCCTCCTTTTGGTTTTCCCTTCAAACAAACATTGTTATCAGCTACATTTATACCCTCTTTACAGCTTCCTTTTAATTTTCCCTTGAAACCATAATTATTATCACATACAACCCTACTCTGTTTACCCTTGCCTGCTGATTTCCCCTTCAAATCACACAAGGCTCCATTTGAATTCTTACAAATATTTTTCAACTTGCAAATACTATGTAGTTTCTGCTTCAGTTGCCCCTAAATAGGAATCAATGTGTGTAGCCTTAAAATTCCTTGTACGAGCACTGATAATTTCTCTGAGATCTGGCTTAAAACTAGGCACCACATCTAGTGATATATTGGATTTTCTCTCATTTGAATCTTTAATCTCTTCTATTTCAATTGCTTCACTTTCTTTTTTACTAGCCACTTTTCTTCTAGGTTGTGTTTTTGACGAGGCCTCTATTGTAAAAGTTTCTTCCACTCCTGACACAATACTTAACGCTGATTTCAATATTGTCTGTTCCTCATGTTTGTGGAAAATTGTAGTCACGGTTCAATATTTAAAGTGTTTTGAAATAATGACCTTGTAGTTGGGATCTAATACCCCCAATGCTGTCTGATGACATATTGCCAAAATCCTACCTTGCACAAATTACAGTTGAGTCAGACTATAATTTCGAAATGAAGAATATCCCCACCTTACCCATCTTAGATCTTCTAATCTGTTATCATATAAACTGAAAAAAAAAAAAAAGTAATGGTTTCTGCCTAAAATTAAAAAACCATATGCAAGTACAATTTTTTTCTGAACTCAAGAAAATGCCATGGGGGGTGGAATTTAAAACCTATTTATAAATCTGTAAATAAACTTACCTAGGATTTCGTCATGATCTTCAGGATAGTGATGCTACCTTTGGAGGTCTTTTCCAAAGAGAGGGCCACTCTTAAGTACATGGGTCAATACATCATGCATGGTGAAGCCATCGACAGGGTTGTATACTAGAAATTAGGCACTCATTGTTTCATTATGACCAGGGGCCATTTTAGCACCCTAAAGATGCTTATAGTCTTCTGGGTTTATAAATACCTGCTGGACAACCTAAAATAAATTTATTGAATGAAATCGATTGTAATTATATTGAGAAACCTAAAGTATATCTATATACCTTGATTTATATAGTATTATATAAATCTACTGTAGGTTGTTCATAATATTAAAAACCCACTAAATGCTTGTCTTTTGAGTATAATGATGCTAACTTCGGAGGTTATTTGCAAAGAAGGAGGCCACTCTAAGTACATGGGCCAATACATAATCCATGGTGAAGCCATCAGCCTGATTGTATACATAAGTGAGTCCCTCATTGATTGATTATGATCAGGAGCCATTTTAGTAACCAGAAAATGCTTGATGCCTTCTAGAACACTGTAAAATGGGAGTGGATAAATACCTGCCTGAACACCTAAATTAATTTGGTTCAAGCAATTGATTGTGGGATCTATATAACTTAAGTTATATAGTATTGTATAAAGCTACTGTAGGTTGTTCATAGTAGCATAGGCCCACTGGATATCTGTTGGGCAATTGTTCATAATATTGTATACCACTCAATAGTTGCTGGGCAACTTTTCATAATATCACACATCCTATAAATACTGGCTATATATTATATAGAGAATAATGAAGTACATTTTTTCAAAGAAGGGTCCCAAAGAGGTGGCTCATCGTATTCTTTAAGAAATTATGAAAACTTTTTAAGGCCTACTTGAAGAACAGGAATTGGAGAGTTTAAATGTTCATAAAAACAAAACCCATCACTGAGCATTAAAAAACTGCTGTTATTTGGAGGCCTTTTTTTTAAAGGTATGCCTCAAAACAATTTCTCTCTTAAGAGAGTAAGTATTTCTAGAGTGCATATGATATATAGTGAATTGGTTCTGGATTAAACTGTGTAAGTATTTTTTAGATCGCACTCCGTGATCCATCATGATGATGAAAATAGAATGATGATGGAAGCATTGATCTAAAAATCATTTATACAACTTATTTTAGAAACATTTTGCCCTAATTCCTCTATTTTGAAACCCATCAGCATGGTTATTACAAAAGAAAAGCATATCTCTAGTTATTAGTCGACACTGTTTCAAATGGTTGGAATTCATATGCGTCTTATGACATAAGAAAATTTGAAACAAGAAATGGGTTTTGCAAGAATTGAGAAATGATAAGAAGTGAGGAAATTCACCCTAATTTCTATCTTTTGCAATGTAGCAGCATGGACATATCACTAGATATTAGTTGACACAATTTTAAATGGTTGGAATTTATATGCATTTGGCAGATGAAATATGAGATCAATAGATCTTACTCTGTGGTAAATTTGAATGAGATCATCTCTATTTAGGCACATGCCAACACTACCAAAGGAACAACTAGCTAGACACCAAGAATATTTGAAACAATTCACTTATATCAAATTGTAATCTATATGACAACAATACCTGGCTGAATCTGGTTGTTTACAACATTTCCAATGTGGATTCTAGTTAAATCTGCCACCATTTGAGCATTGTTATATGTTGTTGTTTCTACCTGCTCATAATTATCTCTTTCATCAACAAAGTTATCGTTCTCATAAGGTCCTCCAACTCAAATCAAAGCCCTAAATGGTGAAACTTTTTCTGCAAGGGTCATTTGGCCTGTATTTATTGCATATTCATATTCATGAGATACAAAATCTGGATTCTACTAATGTCCCCTTAATTTTCTACTAAAATTTGGCTTTTGGCAGATGAAATATGAGATCAATAGATCTTATTTTATGGTGAAGTTGAACGAGAAGATCTTAGATGTAGCTCTTGCTAAATACACAGATCATCTAGGATTTAAAAACCAAAATGTTTGCTTCATAAATCCATAGTTGTGTTGATAATTATTTCAGTATTTCCATACGTTCTAATTCGATTTTTTGATGGTTGAATACAATTTTACCTGATATATATGGATGTTTACTCTCGAACTTTAATATTGAGTTTATAATTTTAATATTTATTTGAATAGCCTTGCTGGATGGTTTATTTAGGTTTATATTGAACCCTCACTCTATGGCTCGAAGTGTTTTTGTATGGTTATTTTCCATTTGCTCTTTTGTTAGGAAAAGATTAGCTTGCCTTTACTTTTCTTTATTTATGTGTTTTGTTATTAATATAGAATGAAACCTCGATTATAGCTGAGTTGTCAATTATTTCACTATTTTCATGTACCCAAATTTGTTGTTCTGCTGATAGATTATGTTTTTCTCTTATCTGAATGTTTCCTCTTCAATTTTAGTATTGAAATTAAACTATCAATATCGGGCTGCAGGCTGCATAATCTTCAATGACAATTGAGTAGGTTTATATTGAGCTCTCACTCTAAAAATAAATAAATCCAAATACATCTAAAATCTTATGTAACATTAGGACAAACATTTATCCACACACGACTTTGACCCCATTTTTGTTGACCCTACCTTTCATTTGGGAAAGACTTTTAAAACACATAGCTTGGCTATGTTCGGGAACATACATTATTGGTTTCAAAATGTTGATTATAGTATTGTTATTTTCTAAAAAAATAGCATAGTTTCTTTCCTGCAATCATGGGTGGTATAAAATGGAGACGCCCTTGACTGAAACTGCAACGTGGATTCTGTTGAATGGAATAGCTGATCTTAGTCCCTGACTACAAATAGTTTCCTTGGAACCTGCCTGCCACTTCAAAGGTGCTACCTTGAAATAACGGGTGTACCTCTCTGATGGGGTGCACACGCACCACGGTGGCCCCCTGACTAAGTTCAATGAGCAGATTCTGTCTAGAGCATTGCTCGAGGGGTCAATTTTTCATTTTACATCCAATGTTTGTAGAGTTCTCAAAGGTTTCATGTAAGGGAGGTTGGTACTTCATTTTTTCAGATTTCCCATCAACAAACATGTCTCACCTAGATTTGTTGTCTTGATGCCTCCTCCTTATGTAGAACTGTTTTAATCTTGAACATAGACATTTTCAACATCGAGTGATATTATTTGTACTCTGGCTCCCATCTCGCCTGTGCATGTTGTACATTGTGAAGCTAGCTAAGAAACTGCATAAGCAACTTCATCCATTCATAATTCTGCATCGCCAATTGCAAAAAGTCATCCATCTCTGACACACATCCCCATTAGAGACTTGAGCCCTTATTTTAAACAATGGTCGACTAAGAATAGAGCTATCTCAAAAATTTATCATCATGAATAAAGTATTGCTAGAGGTAATGTCAGATTTTTTGGGTTTGACTTTATAGATGATGAAGATGGGGAGGTGCATATAACATGCTTCAATGGAGCATCTAGTGAGTTATTTGAGCACATTCAGCCTAGCCAATTGTACGTTGTATCTGATGGCTAAGTGAAGGCAGCCAATAAAAACTACAACCATTTGAACGCTCCATGGGAAGTCTTTTTGCACCACACATCCACTTTCACTCATTGTGCATATGAATAATCAATGCACATTTTCCACTTTAAGCGATTGATTGAATTAAAAAATGTGGCTTCTTATTACATGGTTGATATTTTTGGTGTTTCCTTAGTTGTGTCACTTGTGTGTGTTGTGTCGGAAAAATATGGAACAAAGTCCAACAAATAAACAAGGCAACTCACATATATGTTAGGGTGTAGTGTGGATGTCATGCTTTTGGGTTTCCATCTTGAAGCTGAGGGAAACCAAAATATTCAATTATGCTGGATGAAAAGCCAACTATCCTTGCAATAAAATCAGGTTAGAAAATCATGTGGAATTGTATATCTATAGACACCATTAGTGTGACAAATATTTTTATAAACCAGGATATAGAGGAAGCTTACAAGTTGAGAGAAATTTTGATGTTGTTGGTTCTACTACACATTCCCTATATTTGTCTAAAAAATATGCTCTTGAAGGTGCCATGCCATCCAGGGTCTATATTAATTCAATTTATGTGATAATCAGCATTGAAAAGACTCAAATCTTTTGGGTCAGTTGTATTGTAAAAATTATTCATTTGGAAAAAAATTATTACTTGGCTTTCCGTCTTATATTTGGAGGCAAACTATGCAAGAAAAATGTTGTACAAATATTAGACAATATTTGGCACCACTTGAAATGCAACTTTGACTTATTGAACTGTGGATACAAAAATATGTTGAAGATTGAACTCCAAGACCACAATGAAGAATTGAACTACACCATTGCCTTTGATGATGAAACTTTTTTGTTGATGGGCATCATTGCTAAGGGACCTTTGCTCATTGATTTTTGAAGGAAAGCATGTCCATGAGGTTCCAACTAGTTCCTATCCATTTTTTCAATCCAAAAATAAAAAATTAAGAAGGAAAGAATCACAACTATCATTCTAAATGTAGAGCGAGCTTGTTATGTTTTTAAAAGCACACTTTTTCTTGATGAAATCACCGAATTGGGCCAGCTTGGTGGTGCAGCATAGCTTTCTCTTTTTGCCATGGTCAATTGCTTCATAAAAAAAAAAATTAATATAGTTTCATTGTTTGGAAATCTCACATTGAATAGAAATGTAGTATTGCTTGCACATTTTGTAACAACTATTGATTTCAAATGCTTAATGTTTAATGCTTGCTAAACTCTTTTCATGTGGCTTTGTTTCTTAATTTTTGGTTTCTAAAGTTTACAATTGTTGGTAGCATATATATATATATATATATATGTTTTTTTTTTCAAAAGAAAAATTATAGGTATCTATTATTCCAAATTTGGTAAAAGGTACAACCATTATCAGCCTCAAAGTAAATTCTACTTAGAGAGTAGAGACATGCCATCAAGGCATGAAGGAAACATAAAATATATATCCCCTGGGAAGCAATATTGCCTCAACCAGGGATTGATACAAACAAAACCTCCAAAGAGAACCACTGGCTAGGCCAATATAGGGAGAAACCCATGTAAAGAAGAGCCAAAATTACTGGGGAGAAAGTCCCACAATATCTTTAATTCTTCCTTTTTTGCCTTTTTACTTCTTTACGTCTTGCCACATCCCTTGTGAGGGCTCCAGAGTGACCATTTGCATCCTTGATATTTGGAATTCTGAAGGTGTATTTGTAATCAGTTGTTCTGAGGTCGAATGGATTGCCAACACTTTATTTGAGTTTGAGTTCTCTGATTCATGTCCTCGCTTCACTCCCCTTGTTGGGTTCTTCATTGTAATATTCTGATCTACTGCTTTTGCCGGCACAATGGGCACAAATTCTACAATAGGATGAACCAGATCTCCATCTTTATTCTTCCCCAACTCTGTAGTTTGCTGAATTTCTTCACCCTATTCATTATCTATAGGGAAAAACTGTTTGGTGAATCCCATTTGCTAGAATTTGATTTCATCCCATTTTTCTTGTTGGATTGTGGTCGGTTCTGGGGCCAAGTAGCATGGAGATGACCTCGTAATTTACAATTACGGCATCTAAAAGCAATATTCTCATAATCCAATACTTGTGTGTGTTGAGATTATCCATATTTGAGGATAATTTTATTTGAAAGTCATTTGTTGAGATCAATCTCTACACATGTAGTGAGCATATGTGCATAACCTTGCTGCAGTTCTCTCTTTGTCATTTTTTATGAATGTTCCCAATGCATTTCCTTTTTATTCGGAAGCATACCAAAAGTGTAGTGGCAGATTTGAGAGCTGAACCCATACTGGTATCTTGGTAACTGATAGGGTATTTGGGTCGAATTTCAGAAACCAAGGAGTAATGTACACTCCCGCATTACCCCAAAACTAGGGGCTTTTTGAAAGACTTCGTTGATAATCATCCTGAGCATAAAAGTGGACAATGAAAAAACCTTTGAAGCAGAGGGCTATCTCACAATGTTTTATCCATGTCTCATAGACCCAATGATATAAGGTCGAGGTTGTAGGCCATAGACCATTAAACTTGCAAATGACTGCATCATTTCATAAAGTGACTTGGTATTGAATCACTTCATCACTTGTGATCTCCACCGATGGTACCTTGTCTGCTTGCTCTACAATATAGGCAGTAGGGGGGTATTGTCTTCTTCGCACTAGACTTATATGCAGCTTTTTTGACCGTTATGTTGTAATTCACATGTTTGGAGGAAGATGGTTGTCCTATCCCAGCAACACCTCCCCGCATTCTAGGCACCAAATATATGGTTGAGTCCTTCCCTATGCTATAATTTGTTAAGGGAATATAGTCTAGGAGTTGTTTGCCCTGATGCTCCAGACGAAGAAGAGTTGCTGGGATCCCTAGGGAGAGTTCAATTTTTCGCTTTAGATCCATTATCGTTTGTGTTAGTGAAACCTAGGTGCATATGGTGTTCCTTTAGAGGGAACGAATCATGCCCTGATGCCTTGTCACCTTAAACATTGCACAGTTGGTTGTAGTATTATCAAAATAATAATAGTTTTCGGACATTTCGTCAAATGGTTTGATTGTCCTCTGGGTAGTGTTTTTTTTTATGAATGTATTCACCAAATTGATCTTCTCTCCTTTTCTTTCCTTTTTTATTAGCTGTCAAATCCTTTGGATCTTGCTCATCAAATGTGTGAATAGCAAATTCTGTATTATCCCCATGTTACATCATATTCTTTGCCTTTGACTTTGGAAGTGCTTTGTTTAATACGCCCAAATTCCTATCAAGATTTTTGTTAAACATATTGCATGCATCCTTCTCTTGTAACCAGGTGTAGACCGCTGGGTTGTAAAACTTGACACGAGTGCCCATATGGTTGGCAGAGGCCAGATGAAGGTCATCAATGGTAAAAACATAACAATTGGGGAGGGAGTTGTGGTCGGTTGTGTAGAGGGATTTCCACAGAGGTAAATATTCAAAGCGAAAATGGCCGAAGTGAAGGCCCAACTAGGCAAGCATGAACGAGGATGAAAAGTTGGATAGGGAGAGCATGGCATCTACGGAGGGCAAGGTGTCAAATAGTGGATCAAAATGCTCATGGTCGAGGGCATTGTCTGTCTGGTCCAAGTCATCGGAAAGGGTTTGAATCCCCACACACTCAATCTGCTCCATTCCTACACCATGGTAGCGATTAAAACACCTAGTAAGGCTATCCTTCTCCATGGAAAAGGTTTGGTGAAGCTTATCTGCCTCATAGTGAAGCGCAACATGTGAAAATCAGATTGGTTTGTTGATGAAAACCTTCAGTTTAATGAGCTCCATTTTCATCATATATATATATATATATATATATATATATATATATATATATATATATATATATATATATAGTTTCAGTTTCCATCTTTAAACATAAAAAAGAGTTTCTACTTAAACAATTTTGTAACAATTATTAGTTTCAAATACTTTATGCTTTTCGCTTCTCTTTTAAATGTTTGGATTTAAATTTTTTACTATTCTTACTAGCTTTGTGTAGATACTAAATATGAATTATATAACACCCCAATTGTGTACACCTGGCAAATACATATCATGGTTGTCCTCTTCAATTCTAGGACTTTCCCGCCGCCAAAAAGCTTGTGTTCGCTATCTCTTTGTGCCAAATTGTTTATCTCCTAGTTTAACCTATGTTATTTTGATGGCCATGCCTTTTATGCTGTGCAAAATGCTCTAAACCTAACCATTATTCTTTTCTACTTATTTTGGACATGTACCTTTCTTTAGCTTTTGAGACACTTGCATCCCAACTAGATGCCTACATCGATGTAGATGTCCCATTTCCAACTAAGTGAATAGTGCCCAAAATTCATCCAATTTGTAAATGTAATGTATTCTTATGGTCAACTTATATATTTTTAAAAGGGATTGTTATATATATAAGATTAACCTTCATAACTCACCTAGCAAATTCACACCTCTCACATATAGAGCAACAAAAGAACTATCAATCGAGCTTTCAAGTGAGCAAAGTTGTCATATTCATTCATATTTTCATATCAGTCATAGAACCAATCTATCTACATGTCTGAAGTATTGAAGGAGAAATGCATGAGCCATATTGCCAAGTTACAAGTTAGGTCATTATATGTACTTAATTATCACATATTGCACCTTTGTGCACACACAAACCAATATATAGGGGAGAACTACATAAGTCTAAGACCCTTTGCAGAGTATTAGCCTTGTAGGTAGTGCCCATTGACAAACGTGTATTTGAAGCGACTAAACACCATGTTTCCACTAACCTATTTTTCTCACAATCATTGAAGTCAAACATTTACGTCGACGCAAGTGTCTAGATTTGATGCAAGTATTCGAGGCCACAAAGTGTAAAATTATAGAATGTAACGATTCTTCCAGGGTCTTGATCCAGTAATTTCTACCCTGTTTTAGCATAGATCTACATACAAATAATAAATTAGCTAAGTACTTTTGTTTCTAGTTTATCGCAATATCAATCAATAGGATCAGGTTCTCAAAATAGTTGTCAAATTTTGAAATTTTGCACTGTGCGCTGAGATGCTTGCATCAGTTGCATCGACACAAATGACCTGTACAGAATACTGATTGGATCTGGATGCGACCAACTGGAGCTTTCTATGTTTTGTCATTTTTCTTTTAATGTTTTCAAATTGCATGCATAGGTTGTCGTTCTACGTCAAATGATTAAACCTTAGCTTCCTTATCCTTTGAATGATTGTGAGAAAAACGGATTAGTGGGTCCATGATGTCGAGCTACCCTAAGGATCCCTTTGTCAATGGGCACTGCCTACATGATTAATACTTAAAAGAAGGCTTGAGATTTATGTAGTTCTTTCGTACGTGTTGGTTTGTGTGTGCACAAGAGTGCAATATGTGATAAAAGCAAGTACATATAATGACTTAGCAAATTCATACTATTGCTACATTCTCCATGGGAAACATTGGCCTTTCAACCTAATTATTGGTTTCAATTCCTATATCAACTCAAACTATAGGTACACCTCATTTGGTGACTTCTCAAACTTTAAACCTGGTCAAATTCAATAATATTTTGTCCAAATTATCAAACTTTTATTAGCTTAGCTAAGGTTACAAATATTGAATAAAATTCTATCAAGTCACCTTATGCTATTGATTCATAAGAAGTGTTGCATAACCCTCTTGCACTTATAATATCTTTTCACCCTTTGCCAACTAGTTTTGTTGCACCCAAGTTCACATTTTATGATGGCAAGGATGATCTTGAGCAATATGTTCGATCTTTCTATGTGACATGCATTGATTATGTCTCGATTGATAAAATTTTGACCAAATTATTTTCAAGGGGCATTAAGGAATCTGTTCTATGGTGGTTTTATAATTTATCAATCCAATCAGTGAAACCATTCGAACCTCTCGTCGATTAGTTTAAGACACGTTTTTCTATCAATATTATCAAAAAGATTTCCTATGCCTAAATTATAAAAATTAAATAAGGAACCAATGAACCTATCAATGAATATATCTTGAAGTACAAGACAATATTGGTTAAAATTACTAATTCAATGGCAGATACATGCAAGGTTTGCTCGTCTCATTACATGAGTCCATTATTTTCAAAAAGTCCAAATCTTTTAATCCCTTATGCCATATTGTTGATAATCGTGAAATGAAACTTATTTCGTTGAACAAACATAAATATGTAACAAATACACCGACTACATCTAATACCATGTTTACTATCAAACCAAGTTACAAGGTGAAACTTACATACCTTGAAAAGGAAACAACTACTACGATTAATGTAGTGTCACAACAACCTAATCGGCTTGTCTTATCCAATGCACCAATGAGACAATTTTCACGCTTATCTAAGCTTTTGGCTTCATTACTTTTGAAACTTGTAGAGTGTCACCTTATATCTCTCCCTCCTCGTATAAAGGTTGATATGAGTCGACCTCTACCTTAAGGATATGATGTAAATGCTTATTGTGATATCACCAAAGACTTAGGCATTTGATGAACATAGGTTTTACCTTGAAGCATAAAATTTGAGATTTCATCGATGATTAAAAAATTACATTTGATGATCCTCTAAAGGAATCAGAGTCATAATCTGGGGATCACCAAAATCAGATGATATTTAACAATCATTCACAAGACCATTCTTAAAAGGATCTAGAAGTGCATATTGCATATAATGCACATCTTCCTCCATCACATTATAGGCATTCATTATATGAGATTATTGGTACTTATAAATGACATACACTTCCCATGGTTTAGAGACCTATTACTTTTGATGATAGTGAGATTATGGATGATGACTTAGATTTTCATTCATTATTTATTCGAGTATACCTTGATTAACATCCTATACACAATGTTATGATTGATAATGGTGGTAGTGAGAATGTTTGCACTATGACATTCCTTACACATTTGGGTTATACACATCACTATTTACACCCTTCAACAAAATCAATTAGAGCATTTGATGAGACATCACAATATTTTCTTGATAACATTGACATACCTTTATAGGTGGGTTTGACACATGTGGTTACTACTTTTTTAATTATACCTTACACGAGAGTCATTGATTTGTTTTCAGATTGACTTTGGATACATACATTGCACACAATACTTTCTCTAATGCATGAGTGTGTTAAATACATTCATGTTAATAGGATAATTACAGTTTCTGGAATTCCAAATAAACATCCACTTGAACAAAAGAAGTTTATACACAAATAGTTAATTATCAAACCTACTAAGGTTAATCCTTCGCTTAAGGGTAAGCAACATGTAATCCCCTTACCTAGGCGACCAGTACTTGAGAGATCATTGCATCATAGACACACAATGTATTCTAGGGAATCTTCATCTATTATTACATAACATATTCAGTTACTTAGAGCACCTAAACATGTTCTTATTTATGCTATTATAAAGAAATCACATAGCACTCAACGATATGTTCTACGATCTAAGTGGGGAGACACCTATGAGCATCCCTTGGATGAGATCATAGGATAGTCTTTCTTTTCAAATATTCTAAAAATATCAAAATATTTCAAAAATTTAAAAATATGTTGTATTTTTATGTTTTCTTAGCTCTTTGGTATTTATGTTGTTGGTTCCATGTTGGTAGATAATATATCATTTATTTTTATATATACACATGTTTCACATGTCTTTTGAATGTGATATGAATATGCGAACTAGTGTAAATGTGGAGAACATCTTTCCATAACATGCCTTTACTATAATCTAAATCTATGAATTAATGTACATGTAGAGAACATGTTTCCATAACATGACCTCATTATAATTTGAATATGTGAACTAGTGGAAATGTGGAGAATATGTTTCCATAACATGCCCTTTAATTTGAATATGTGAATTGATGTAAATGTAGAGAACATGCTTCTGTAACAACCTCTATTGTTTCTGTCTATGTTCCCCTAGGATCTGAGTGGGGTGACACCTGTGAACATCCCTTGGATGAGATCATATGATAGTATTTTCTTTTTCAAATATTCCAAAAATACCAAAAAATAAAAAATTTAAAAATATTATGAATTTTTATATTTTCTTAGCTCCTTGGCATTTATGTTATTGGTTCTATGTTGGTAGATAACATATCATTTAGTTTTACATATACACGTTTCATGCATCTTTTGAATGTGATACGACTCTGTGAACTGGGGTAAACGTGGAGAACATGTTTCTATGACATGCCCTTACCATAATTTGAATTTGTGAACTTATATAAACATAGAGAACATGTTTCCATAACATGCCTTTATTGTTTTTGTGAATCTAAATTTTGTCACATTTTTCCATCTATATTACCAAAAAAGTTTTCTATGCCTAAATTGGAAAAATCAAATAAGGAATCGATGAATCTAGCAATGAATATATCTTGAGGTATAGAACAATGTTGGCCAAAATTACCAATTCTATCGCAGATAAAGAGTGTCAATACATCTTCAAGAAAAGTTTGTTAGCCTCATTACACGAGTCTATTTTTAAAAGGTCAAAATCTTTTGATGCCTTATGCCATATTGTTCACGATCATGAAATGAAACTTATTTCATTTAAACAAACATAAGTATGTAACAAACACATCAACTATATCCGATACCAAGTTTAATAACGATCCAAGTTATAGGGTGAAACCTACCGAACCTAAAAAAGAAACTACTACTACAATTAACGCAGTGTCACAACAACTTAGCTTGTCACAACAACCTAATCGATTGGATACACAATCTGCACAATACTTTCTATAATGCATGAATGTGTTAAATACATTTATACTAATAGGGTAATTATAATTTTTGTAATTTCATATAAACATCCACTTGAATAAGAGAAGTTAATTATCAAATTTATTGAGGTTAATCTTCCACTAAAGGGTAAACAACATTTAATCCCATTTCCTAGTTGACCAGTACTTGAGATTTCACGAAATCCTTATCTATTACTACACAACATATTCAGTTACCTAGAGCAACCAAACATGTTCTTATTTTTGTTATTCCAAAGAAACTATAGAGCACTCAACGATAGGTTCTATGAACCCCTATTCCTAATAAAAATTTCTCATGACCACATAGTTCTATTATACATATGCAGAGTATTACAAATCCTACAATGGTAGATACTACATCTTTACATGCTCCTTAATAGTAGTACTAATTTGTTGCTCTAAGATCTTGAGCTACGAGCATCCCTTGGATGAGATCATATGATAGTCTTTTCTTTTTAAATATTTCAAAAATACCAAAAAAATTAAAAATCTAAAAATATTTTATATTTTCATTATTTTTTAGCTCCTTGACATTTATGTTGTTGGTTCCATGTTGGTAGATAACATATAATTTATTTTTACATATACACGTTTCATGTATCTTTTGAATGTGATATACAATAGTGTGATTTGATTGGATCACTCACACTCGCCAAGTTATAAGCATAATTGAGTTGCACAATTGAGATAAACTCAATGATTGTGTGGCAACTCACTTTTTTGTCAAGGTTGGGGGCATTTGTCCTCCAATATCTATATATGTATGCACTTGCAATGTTTAAAATTGTCCTAATTTTAGATTCAATGGTTCATAATAAAACATCTCTTCAAATCAAATTGCCAAAAGGTAAGATGGATGCATCAACACACAAGTGTAATTTTAACCATGGTATATTAATTTCTAACATTTAAAATATTTTAAATTTCAAATTATATGCATTGATTATACACTGTAATATGCTCTTGGTTGTAGTTCAATTATAAAAAAAACACTCAAGTTGGGTTTACGTAAAGGCAAAGTGTGTTAGATGCATATTTTTTCTTTTAAATTAACAAATGCTATTACTAGATTAAAAGGGGTAAATGTAGATGCGAAATCTGAATTATATAGTACTTCAATTTTGTACACTTAACAAATGTCTATTATGGCTGTACTATTCAGTTCTAAGACCTTTGTTCTACTAAAAGGCTTGTATTCACCATCTCTTTGTGCTAAATTACTTATATCTTACTTTGACCATATGTTATTCTGACGACTAGGGTTTCTATGTTGTGCAAAATTCTCTAAAGTTGATCATTATCCTTTTTTGTCAGCGTTGGACTGGTATCTATTTTCTAGCTTCTTAGACACTTGGGTCTCAATGAGATGTCTGTGTTGACGCATGTGTCTTTTTTTTCAACTTAGTGTTGAGTGCTCAAAAGTCATTCAATTTGTAAATATAACAAGTTCTTATGGTTGGCCTAAGTGTTTTAGTGCGATATATTTTCAAAAAAGATTTGAAAATATATTGCATATATAAGCCTTTTTGAAAATATAAAAGGATTATATATTCCTTTTATATTTTCATTATATTTTCAAAAAGGATTATATATATATATATATATATTCAGTTTTGAAAATATAAAAAGATTATATATTCCTTTTATATTTTCAAAAATGATTATATATATATATATATATATATATATATATATATATATAAAGGATTATATATTCCTTTTATATTTTCAAAAAGGATTATGTATATTATGCGATATATTTTTAAATCTTTTTTGAAAATATATCGCACTAAAACACTTAGGCCAACAATAAGAACTTGTTATATTTACAAATTGAATGATTTTTGAGCACTCAACACTATATATATGTATTTTTAAAAGTAACATATCGGTATCTATTATTCCAAATTTGGTAAACGGATACAACCATTAATAGCCACAAAGTTAATTGTGCAGAAAAGTAGAGACATGCCATCAAGCATGAAGGAAACATAAAATATAAATGTCACCGGAGAAGCAATCTTGCCTCAACCAGGGACCATTGCAATAAAAACCTCCAAAGTGAATAAAGGGAGAAATCCAAGCAAAGAAAGACCCAAAGTTAGTGGGGAAGAAGTCCCAACATATCTTCGATCCTTGCTTTTTTACCTTTTTTCTTCTTTGCCTCCTGCCACAACGCTTTTGAGGGCTACACTGTGACCATCTGCATGTCTTATATTTGAGATTCTGGAGGTGTGTCTGCAATCAGGAGTTCTATGGTCGAATGGATTACCAACGCTTTCTCTGAGTTTGAGATCTCTGATTCATGTCTTCGTTTCAACTCCCCTATTGGGTTCTCCATTTAAATATTTTGAGTTACTGCTTTTGCTTGCTCAATGAGCATGGATTTTGCATTAGGATGATTAAAATCTCCATCATTATTCTTTCCCAACTTTGTATTTTGTTGAATTTTTGCACCTTGATCATCAGTTGGGAAGAAACCTTGGCCAGGGGAATCCCACCTACTAGAATTTGATTTCATCCCCTTTTTCTTGGGGGATTAAGTTCGGATCTGGGGGCATGTAGCATGGAGATGAACTGGTAATTTACAATTACGGCATCTAAAAGCAGTGTTCTCATAATCCAATACTTGTTTGTGTTGTGATTGATCATATTTGAAAAAATTTTATTTGAAAGTCCTTTGCTGAGATTAATCTCTACACATATGCGGGCATATGTGCATAATCCTGTTGCAACTCTCTTTGTCATTTTTTATGTATGTTCCCAATGCATTCCCCATTTCTTCAGAAGCATACCAAAAGTGTAGTGGCAGATTTGGGAGCTGAATCCATATTGGCATCTTAGTAACTGATAATGTATTTGGGTTGAATTCTGGAAACCAAAGAGTAATGTACAACCTTGCATTTCCCCAAAACCAAGGGCATTCCGAAAAACTTCGCCGATAATCATCCTGAGCATAAAAGTGGACAACAAAAAAAACTTTGTAGCAGAGGGTTATCTCACAATGTTCTATCCATGTTGCATATACCCACTAGTATAAGGCCGAGGTAGTAGGCCATAGACCATTAAATGACTGCATCATTTGATAATGTGGCTTGGTATTGAATCACATCCTCTCTTGTGATCTCGATCGTGGATACCTCGTTCGCTTGCTCAACAAAATAGGTAGTGGAGGGAGGTATTGGCTTTTTCACACTGGAATTGGATGCAACGTTTTTGACCGCATCTTTGTAATTCACTGGTTTGGAGGAAGATGGTTGTCCTATCCCAACAACACCTCCTTGTAATCTAGGCACCAAATAAATAGTTGAGTCCTTCCCTATATTATAACTTGACAAAGGAGAGAAGTCCAAGAGTTGTTTGCCCTGATGCAAAAGATGAAGAAGGTCCATTGGAATCCCTAGAGGGTATTCAAGTTTCCTCTTTAGATCCACAACAAGTTCTCTCATTGAAACCCAAATACATAAAGTATTTCGGAAGAGGGATCGAACCATGACCTAATGCCCTTTCTTGTTTACCTTTGATCTCGTCTGTTGTAATATCTGTAGTAGTATAGTTTGTTGGCATTTTGTCAATTAGTTGGTTGTCATCATCCACCCTTTGGTTTTGGTCTTGAAAAGGAGCAACAATTTGATCCTCTCTTTTTCTTTCCTTTGTTGTTAGCTTTCACAACACTTTGCTCACACTCATCAAAATTGAGAATGACCGAGTCTGTAATATCCCTAATCTGCTTCATTTTCTTGGCCTCTTTGGAAAAGCTTTGTTAAGGAAATCAAAATTCCACTCAAGGATTTTGTCAAACAATTTGGTTGCTTCCTCTTCTTGCAAATGAGTAAAACACACTATGTTGTAAGTTTTTGTGGGATTGCTTCTATTGTTGATAGTGGCCCAACGAAATCCAGGATAGGAGAAAGTGAGGCCATCAAGGTGCTGAACGACATTGAACTGGGTCATCCACTGAGGTAAATGCTTGAGGTGGTGGAAACTTGAGTAGGTGAGTATGTACTCGAAAGAAATGGTGGATAAAGATAGCAGGCTCGACACAATGAGCTTGGTCTTGATTTGTTGGATAGGTTCTAGATCGACGAGGTTGTAGACAATCATCTATGGGTCTAGGGTCGTGAAGGTTATGTTCTCAAGCCTAAGGCGTGGACTCATTTCTTCGGGTGTTGAAAAGTGCTTGCACTTAGTGGGCTTGCCCTTCAAATTGCCTCTTCCCATCTTTAGATTAGATTTGATAACCAAGTCTTCATTGAGAATAAAGAATTCGTACTCGTCAACCCAACCATCGTGGAGGTTTTCCTGCTTGACAAGTCTCCTAGGTCAATGTGACAGAGATTGAGGGAAGGGTCATTTGCTAACAGAGAGCAAGTCGTCATCTTCCCAGTCCCAGGGGATCCTGTCACTAAAATGTTGGGTTGCCTTCTACCGATTGAATGTGTAGAGTGAGCAAGCCAAGCAACGATATCAATTGCCAATTGGTGAGCCTTGAGAGCAGAAGATCTCCCACCCCATTCGTTTGGCACTGTCAATTGTAGGGCCATCCATTGGGAAAGCACCAACGCAACTCCTTCCTCTAATTCGCTCAACCCCTCTACTGAAAGCGCTTGAGCTTTAGGGCTCGCTCCGTCTTGTTCCATTTTTTCCACACACACACAAGATTAACACTCATTCATGCCCCAGTTAACAAATTCATACTTTTCACATACAAAGAAAAAAATAACTATCAATCGAGCATTCAAGTGAGTAAAATTGTTCTATTCATTCATATTTTCATATCAGTCATAGAAACAATTTATCTTCAACGCTGAAGTATTGAAGGAATAATCTATGAGCCATGTTTATCAAGTTACAAGCTAGGTCATTGTATGTACTTGCTTATCACATATTGCACCATTGTGAACACATAAACCAACATGTAGAGGATAACTACATAAGTTTAAGGCCCCTTTGAAGTATTGACTATGTAGGTAGTGTCCATTGATAGAGGGGTCCTTGGGGCAACTCGACAGCGTGTGTCCAAATAACTTATTTTTCTCACAGTCACTTCAAGGTGATGAAGCTAGTGTTAAATCATTTGATAAAAAATGATAACATATGCATGCGATCTGCAGACATCATAAGAAAGGCAATAGAAAATCTATAAGGCTCTAGTTGGTCACATCCATATCTAGTCAATATTTCGTACATGACACATGCATCATAGTAATACATTTGTGGCGATGCAACTATACAAATTTGATGCAAGCATCCGACGCTGCAAAGTGCAAAATTCTAGAATCTGACGAATGTTCTAAGATCTTGATCTTGTCTACTTCCATCTTATTTTAGCCCAAGTTTACATGCACAAAATAAAACAACTTACTCTTGTTTATAATTTATTACAATATCAATCAATAGTTGTACTTTCTATTTTTGATACATTTCAATATATAAATTATAAATATTGTTTATGTGAGGTTACAAATTAATTGGTCTGCTATATATCTGTTTATCACTCGTGTTTAATCATTTATATATACGTAACCTTATTTACCTTTGTATCATTCAATATAAGGTTAACATATCAGTGAGGGCATGTCATCGAGGCGTGGCCTCTACATTTCTCATAGTTTCAGATTATAAGGGGGCATGTTATGAAAACATGTTTGTCACACTTACACTAGTTCTCATATTTTTCAGATTCGATGGAGGCATGTCATGTAAACATGTCTTTAACACTTGCACAAATTTGAAATTGACTAAATTTTACAGTTATATGATTCAAATACACATTTGTGACATCATTTTCTACATTACCATTATTAGACCTAGGTTTCAGTGGGATACATATGAGGTACATATGTGATGCGAAGAGCACCTAAATTTTCAAAATCAAATCAATTTCCAGATATTAAATTCTATTATGGATTGTTATCATACTCAGTATGTATTTTTTCGAATTGTTATTGAACCAATCTACTGTAGTAGTTGATTCCCTTTTTGAAGGTTGAGATTATTAAATCACTCAATCTTACCAAGTTTATAAATTAGACTTGATTAAATCATCTATTTCCATCAGATTTATATAATTGAGTGATTATATCCACCTTCACCAAATATATAGTGTGATTTGATTGGATCATTCACACTCGCCAAGTTATAAACATGATTGGGTTGTGCGATTCTCAATGGGCATGTGACAATTCACATTTTCACCAATGTTGAGGGCATGTCATCCTTCAATCTTTATATATGTATGCATTCACAGGGTTTAGAATTGTCCTAGTTTCAGCTCCAATGCTTCATAATGAAACATCTTTTCATACCAACTTATCAAAACCCAGATGGGTGCATCGACACACCTCTGTACTCCTAACTTTGATCTCTTTATTTTCAAACAATTCAAATGCTTTTATTTGCAGATTATATGTAGTGATTGTACACTGTAACATGCTCTTGGTTACAAGTAAGTCTCCAACAAAGCACTCAAGTTCAACTCATGCAAAGGAAAAATGTGTTATACATATCCAGATACGCATTTCTTTTCCTTTAAATTAAAAATTTCATTACTAAATTAAAAGAGGGGAAATCTAGATAAGAAATTTGAATTATATAACACTTCAGTCTTGTACATTTGACAAATACTTATCATGAGTGTACCTCTCATTTCTAAGACCTTCCCACTGTCGAAAGGCCCACGTTCACTATTTGTGTCAAATTGTTTATCTCCGACCATATGTTTTTAACGATCAAGGCTTCTATGTTGTGAAGAATGCTCTAACCCTGATCATTATCATTCTATGCGAATTGTGGACATGTATCTATTTTATATTTTTTTGGACACTTGCGTTCCAACCAGATGCCTACGTCGACACAAGCGTCCCATTTTCAATTAAGTGTTCAATGCCCAAAATTCATCCAATTTACAAATGTAACATGTTTTTATGGTCAGTCGAAGTGCTTTAGTGTGAGATATTTTCAAAATGAATTGATATATACAATACCAACCTCATTCATACTTTACCTAACAAATTCATATTTCTAACATAACAACAAAAGAACTATCAATCGAGCATTCAAGTGAGCAAAACTACTCTATTCATTCCTATTTCCATATTAGGTATATGAACAATTAATCTATAGATTTAAAGCACTGAAGGAGTAGTGTATGAGTCGTATTTTTCAAGTTACAATTTAAGTCATTGTATGTACTTGTTCATCGCATATTGCACATTTGTGCATACACACACCAACACGTAGGGGTGAACTACATAAGATTAATGCCCTCTTCAGAGTATTGACTATGTAGGTAGCGCCCATTGATAGAGGGGTCCCTAGGGCACTTGACATCGTGTGCCTGCTAACCAATTTTTTTCATAGTCACTCCAAGGGTGAGGAAACTAAGGTTTGATCATTTGACAAAGAGTGACATCCTATGGACGTGATCTGAAGACATCAGAAGAAAGACGATACAAAACTTTGAAGGCTCTAGTTGGTCACATCTAGATCCAGTCAATATTCCATATAGGTCACATGCATTGTAGCTAAATGTCTGCGTCGACGTAATTGTCTAGATCTGATGCAAACGTCTGAGGCCACAAAATGTAAAATTCTAGAGTTTGATGACTGTTTTGAGACCCTGATCCAGTCCACTTCTAGTTTGTTTCAACATAGATCTGTGTGCACATAATATATTGACTAAGTACTTTTGTTTCTAGTTTATCGCAATATCAATTAATATTTGTACTTTATATTTTTTACATATCTCAATATTCAAATTCATAATAGTGTTTATTTGAGTTTACAAATTAATTGGCATGTTATTGATCTGTTTAGCACTCTTGTGCTTAATCATTTCTATATTCTTAACCATATTTACATATATCTTTCAATTTAGTGTTAAATATTTGGTGAACCCGACCTATGAGCTTCATTATCACATAAATATCATATATTTGATGCTCTTCACTATTTTTGCCCCAATGTTTTTTTTTTTAAATTTCCTTCATCATGGATGATATAGACTATTTTAATGACTATGATTATGAAACTATCCAACTCTATCAAGGAGTGAAAATTGACTTGTTCTTTTTTTCCAAATGCACAAGCACATCATCTCAAATGTTTGAATGGTGGTAACTACCATCCCTCTAACCAAGGCCATGCCACCACCATCCCAAGAGTTGAGTTAAACAACATTAAAAAATATAGCCAAGCTTTTTCTTCATCTCGTTTATCCACATTTGAATCATATGGGCAAAATTTTTCATTGTATGATCGGATAAACTTTCACCAAATGCACAATGACATCATGACTGATTTACAAACTACTCAAAAAAGGAATGTTTATTCAAATACGTTGATTCAAACTCCCACACTTCCAACATTTCCTAACAATATCCCCCTCATTTAGGGTGACGAGTCTTTTCTTCCTTCATTTGATATTGATTTTTTTCGAAAGATAAATAAAGAAATCACAGACTCTTTACCAAACAACAATAAGGCACAACAAAGAAGGATGCATTACAAACCTAAAGTGGCAAAATCTTCTAATGTTCCAAACAAGATTAACACTCATTCATACCCCAATTAACAAATCCATACCTTTCACATACAGAGAAAAAAAGAATTATCAATCGATCATTCAAGTGAGCAAAACTATCATATTCATTCATATTGTCATATCAATCATAAGAACAACCTATCGACAATGATGAAGTACTACAAGGAGTAGCCTATGAGCCATGTTTATCAAGTTACAAGCTAGGTTATTGTATGTACTTGCTTATCACATACTGCACTATTGTGCACACAAACCAATATGTAGAGGAGACCACATAAAATTAAGCCCCTCTTTGAAGTATTGGCTATGTAGGTATTGCCCATTGATAGAGGGGTCCTTGAGGTAACTTGACAACATGTGTCTATGTAATCTATTTTTTTCACAATCACTCCAAGGTGATGAAGCTAAGGTTAAATCATTTGACAAAAAACGATAGCCTATGCACACAATCTGAAAACATTAGAAGGCACTAGAAAATACAGAAAGCTCTAGTTGGTCACATCCATATCTAGTCAATATTTTGTACATGACACATGCATCATAGTAAGACATGCAATGATGCAACTATATAAATTTGACGCAAGCATCTGAGTCTACAAAGTGCAAAATTCTAGAATCTAATGATTGTTTCGAGATCCCGATCTAGTCTACTTCCATTTTATTTCAGTGCAAATCTACATGCACACAATCAAATAGCTAAGTACTCTTGTTTATAATTTATTAAAATATCAATTAATAATTGTACTTTCTATTTTTGGCACATCTTAATATCTAAATTCAAAATATTGTTTATTTGAGTTTACAAATTAATTACCCTGCTATAGATCTATTTATCACTATTATGTTTAACCATTTTTATATACTTAAACCTATTTATCCTTGTATCATTCAATATAGGGTTAATATATCAGTGAAGGCATGTTATAAAGGCACGACTTCCACAATTTTCATAGTTTCAAATTACAAGGGGGCATGTCATGAAAACATGTTTGCCACACTTACACTAGTTCTCAGATTCTTCAGATTCAGTGGGGCCATGTCATGCAAACATGTCCTTCACACTTGCACAAATTTGAAATTGAATACATTTTACACTTTATACGATTCAAATACACATTTGTGATATCATTTTATACATTGGTACCATTATTATACCTAAGTTTCAGCGTGATACATATATGCAGTGCATATGTGATGCAAAGAGCACCTAAATTTTCAAAATCAAATCAATTTCTAGATTTCATATTCTACTATGGACTGTTATCATACTCAAGTTGTATTTTTTTGAACTGTTATTAAATCAGTCTATTGCAGTAGTTGATTCACCTTTGGAAGGTTGAGATTATTAAATCACTCAGTCTTACTAAGTTTATAAATTAGATTTGATTAAATCATCTAATCTTATCAAATTTATATAATTGAGTGATTATATCCACCTTCACTAGATATATAATGTGATTTGATTGTATCATTCACACTCGTCAAGTTATAAACATGATTGGGTTGCGCGATTGAGATAAGCTCAATGGACATGTGACAACTCACATTTTCACCAATGTTGGGGGCATGTCATCCTCCAATCTCTATATATGTATGCACTTACAAGTTTCAAAATTGTCCTAATTTCAGCTCCAATGCTTCATAATGAAACATTTTTTAAAACCAACTTGTTAAAAGGCAAGATGGGTGTACCGACACACATCTGTACTTCTAACCTTGCTCTCTTTATTTTCAAACAATTCAAATGCTTTTATTTTCAGATTATATGTATTGATTATACAATGTAACATGCTCTTGGTTGCAGGTTAGTCTCCAACAAAGCACTCAAGTTCAACTCATGCAAATGAAAAGTGTTATATACACTCAGGGACACATTTTTTTCCTTGAAACTAACAATTTCATTACTAACTTAAAGGGGAGGGAGGTACGGGGAAATGTAGATACTGAATTTGAATTATATAAAACTTTAGTCTTGTACATTTGACAAATACTTATCATAGATATACCTCTCAATTCTAAGACCTTCTCACTGTTGAAAGGCCTACGTTCACTCTCTTTGTGCCAAATTGTTTATCTCTTAGTCTAACGATATGTTATTTTAATAATCAAGGTTTCCATATTGTGAAAAATGCTCTAAACTTGATCATTATCATTCTCTGTCAGTTTTGGACATGTATTTATTTTATATTTTCTCGGACACTTGTATTTTAGACAGATGCCAACGTTGACTAGGCATCTCATTTCCAATTTAGTGTTTAGTACCCAGAATTCAGCGAATTTATAAATGTAACATCTTTTTATGGTCAGCGGAAGTGCTTTAATGTGAGATATTTTCAAAAGGAATTGATATATACAAGACCAACATCATTCATACTTTACCTAACAAATTCATATTTCTAACATACATAGTAACAAAAGAACTATCAATCGAGCATTCAAGTGAGCAAAACTATCTTATTCATTCCTATTTCCATATTAGGCATATTAACAATTAATCTATAGGTTTAAAGTATTGAATGAGCAATGCATGAATCATATTTTTCAAGTTACAATTTAAGTAATTGTATATACTTGTTTATCACATATTGCACATTTGTGCATACTCAAACCACCACATAAAGGTGAACTATATAAGACGAATACTCTCTTCAGAGTATTGACTATGTAGGTAGCACTCATTGACATATGGGTCCCTAGGGCAACATGATATCGTCTGCCCATTAACCTACTTTTCTCATAATCACTCCAAGGGTGAGGGAGCTAAGGTTTGATCATTTGACAAAGAGTGACAACCTATGGACGTGATCTAAAGACATTAGAAGAAAGATGACAAAAAACTTAGAAGGCTCTAGTTGATCACATCTAAATCTAATCAATATTCCATATAGGACAGATGCATTGCAATGAGACGCTTGTGTCGACGTAATTGTCTATATCTGATGTAAGGGCTACAAAATGTAAAATTCTAAAGTTTGATGACTGTTTTGGTATTATGATCCAATCCACTTCTAGTTTGTTTCAATGCAAATCTTTATGCACACAATATATCAACTAAGTACTCTTGTTTTTAGTTTATCACCATATCAATCAATATTTGTACTTTCTATTTTTTACATATCTTAGTATTTAAATTCATAATAGTGTTTATCTGAGTTTACAAATTAATTGGCATGTTATTGCTCTGTTTAACACTTGTGCTTAATCATTTCTATATTCTTAACTATATTTACATATATCTTTCAATTTAGTGTTAAATATTTGGTAAACTTGACCTATAAGCCTCATTATTACATAAATATCCTATATTTGATGCTCTTCACTATTTTTGCTCCAATGTTTTTTTATTTTATTTCTTTCATCACGGATGATATAGACTATTTTAATGACTATGATTATGAAACTATCCAACTCTATCAGGGAATGAGTGAAAATTGACTGTCGTTCTTTTTTTCCAAATGCTTAAGCATGTCATCTCAATTGTTTGAATGCTGGTAACTACCATCCCTCTAACCAAGACCATGCCACCACCATCCCAAGAGTTGAGTTAAACAACATTAAAAAATATAGCCAAACTTTTCTTTCATCTCTTATGTCCACATTTGATTCATATGGGAAAAATCTTCCATTGTATGATCGAGGAAACTTTCGCCAAATGCACAATGACATCATGACTAATTTACAAACTACTCAAAAAAAGAATGTTTATTCAAATACATTGATTCAAACTCCCAAACTTCAAACATTTCCTAACAATATCCCCCTCATTAAGGGTGATTAGTCTTTTCTTCCTTCATTCGATATTGATATTTTTAAAAAGATAAATAAAGAAATCATATACTCTTTACCAAATAACAATAAGGCACCACAAAGAAGGATGTGTACAAACCTAAAGTGGCAAAAGCTCCTAATGTTCAAAAAATGCACTTTTACCAATGCCAACCAATGTTTCTAAAAAAAATGATTTCTATCTTCCAAAAGATTCATTCATGCAAAAAGTTCCTCATATACCAAAAAAGGTACCTTTACCAAAGACACCTAAATTTTCAATTGCTATATCATTACCAAAGTTAAATGAATTATCGAAAGATATGCCAAAAGTTCTAAAATTCAAAGATCCAATACGATTGCAAACATATCTCAAATTCAGTGATTTGGAGCTTGCACCTATTATTCATGAGGATGATAATACCAATATGCCTAAATTAAAAATGGGTGGTGGATTAGAACTAATGATAACACCTTCACTAAATACCACTATTGTTAGTGATGATATAAGGTCTACGATTAGTGCTATCAGAGAGCTTCAAAGAGAAGTATACATACTTCAAATGCAAATGACTTGCTATAATGCTAACACAAATAATATCTCATTCCACAATCAACTGATTGCCCAATGTATACTTGAATATCCTTATCCACAAGGTTTTACACTATAGCAATTACTAGTTTTTAATCATCATAATGATCCCGTTGATCACATGATTAAATATGTACATTCTTTTGGTCAATGGGTTAAAGACGACAAATTATTGCTAAAATCCCTTCATATGAGTATTCACTGATGGAACCCATAATTGGTTATATAGCTTATTTAAAGGCTCATCAACCACTTTTTCATAAAGGATGTATTCTTTTTGGCTTTCAATATACACAAGGTGCTTGAACTTACATTAGAACATTTGCACAATATCAAACAACACGATGATGAATCCCTTCCAGATTATGCTATTCTATTTAAAAGTACATCTTATGCATTAGCATTTAAACCCTTGGATTTGGAATTGCCATTCATTTTTAGTGGAGGTCTTCTTTCTCTATTAAGGGAAAGAGCATTACATAAACAATATGAATCATTTACCTACCTATACTCAGATGTTCATAGATATGTGTCATTCATACTCACGCATTCAAACAAACTTAACATCCCTTCTTCAAAATACAAAGGTTTTATTCTACATATAAATGACGAAGATGAATTGACAAATGAGCATTATGAGAAAATGTGTGGCATTCCTCAAATCCATATGGGAGCTTTACAATCATTACTAAATATGGGACCAATACAAGATACACATCCACAACAAGCACCTCAAGTTGCACAAATCAAAAAGCATTCATGCTAATAAAATCTAATAATCACATTATTCATGGGTGGTGCTTACTTTTAGCATAACCATGTTGATCCTACACAAGCAAAAACCACTTGCCATGTAAGATGTTTTTAATAATTTGGCTTGGATCTAAAAGACTTGCAACATAAAAGTTGGAAAGATTCTTTGGACAACATAATAATATCAATTGTTTGTGGTCTTAAAGTGATTCAAACAAGGGTTTGGGTTATGCCACAAAAATTTCAATGTGCATTCACCGTAGGAGCCCTTTGGTTATACTAGATGAAGTAAAAAATTGATCAAAATCAACAAGTTCTCTTTTCTCATGAGGACAAATTGATCCATATACCACATGATGGTAATTGTTATTATACTTCACAAGTTAATCATGAGGCTGAACATGTCATGCACCGTTTTCACCTATCCAACTATGTTCTAAACAAGGTAAATGATCCAACCTAAAGTTGAAAACATTGACATAGTCCAAAAATAAAAAATTAAAAAATCAAATATTTCAACTATACCAAAAAAATATAAAATTTCAAAATTTCAAAAATATTTAGCATTCTCATGTTTTATTAGCTTGTTGATTCTATGTTAGTAGATAACATATCATTTCTTTCCATATACACACATTTGTTTCACGTATCTTTTGAGTGTGATATAAGCATACCTAGGCACATGATATATACACATACGAATGTTGGATCTTCTCTCCACTCACGTCATCAGTATGTTGGGGACATCCACTTCTTTAATCATGATACCCTCTAATTATATTATTCCATGATCACTTTCCCTTAACATGTTTGAGCTTATGTACTTACACATGTCTTCATATGTGTTTATATTTTTTGCAATGTACTTAATATGTTATGTACTTAATGTTTTTTGCTAATACATAAATCCAAAATTAGTATGATATGCTTATGTTGGTTGCTTATGATTCTATGTTTTTGTTTTTTGCACTTCCTTGAGTGTCTTGTCTTGTTTGCTCGTCTAGTTTGTTTGAGCATTTGAATATGTTCTGTTGCTTGCGGCCCTCGTGCCTTTGTTTCCTGTTATGACATTTGAACTTGTTATAGTTTGTTGTATGTGGATATTTGAATATGTCATTCTATGCTTTGTGGACAATTCGACTAAGTCATGTCTTTTCAATTGTGCAACATTTAAATGTGTCTTTTATATGAGGCCGCCTTGGGCCATTTTATCTATTGTTTTATTTTTGAGTGCTTTTGTGTGTGTTTGATCACTTGTTAAGTTTGTATTATTACTATCTATATGTTGCCATGATCTACATCATGCATCTTAAGATTTGATGTGATCATATACAACGCGCCTTAATGTTATATCTACTTAGACATGTTATCCCTATTTGTTACATGATCCATTCACAACTAATGCAGTTATCTTATCCTTTTGAGGTAAGATAACTACTAATTTCTACTTCCCTCACTTCAAAAAGAGGACATATCAGTGGGGGCATGTCACAAAGACATGACCACATTTTTCACAGTTTCAAAATACAGTGAGGGTTTGTTATGAAAACATGTTTTCTAAACACTAGTTCTTAGATTCTTCAATATCAGTGTGGGTATGTTATGGAAACATGTCCTCCACACTTGTCCAAAATTTGAATTGGTTAAATTTCATAGTTATATGATTCAGATACATATTTATGAAAATATTTTATACATTGGTACCATTATTAGACATAGGTTTCAGTTTGAAACATATGAGCTACATGTCATGAAAATGACACCTAAAATTATAAAATCAAATCAGTTTTCATATTTCAAATACTACCACACACTGTTATCATACTTAAGATAGACTTTCACGAATGTTATTGAGACAATCTACTACAGTTGTTGGTTCACATTTAGAAAGTTGAGGCGATTAAATCACTCAATCTTACTGAATTTATAAATTAGACTTCATTAAATCATCTAACTTCCCCAGATTTATGGAATGTAGTGACTATATCATCCACCTTCACTAGATATATAGTGTGATTTGATTGGATCATTCACACTTGCCATGTTATAAGCATGATTGGGTTGCACAATTGAGATAGCTCAATGGTTGTGTGGCAACTCACATTTTTGCTAATGTTGGGGGCATATTGTCCTTTAATCTCTATATATGTATGCATTTTCAGGTTTCAGAATTGTCTTAATTTCAATGTTAGTGCTTTATAATGAAGTATCTTTTCAAATCAAATTGTCAAAATGGAAGATGGTTGCATCGACACATAGGTGTAATCCTAACTTTACTCTCTTTACTTTCAAACATTTCAAATACTTTTAATTTCAAATTATATGCATTGATTATGCAATGTAACATGCTCTTGGTTGCAGGGCAGTCATCAAGAAAGCACTCAAGTTGGGATCACATACAAATAATGTGTGTTATACATACCCATATACACATTTTTTTCTCTTTAAATTAATAATTTCATTACTAGATTAAAGGGGGAACAAATGTGAATACTAAATCTGAATTATATAGCATTTCGATCTTGTACACTTGAAAAATACCTATCATGATTGTACCATTCAGTTCTAAGATATTCTTGCTATCGAAAGACTCGCACTATTTTTTTGTGCCAAATTGCTTATCTCTTAGTCTGACCATATGTTATTCTAAGGATTAGACATTCTATGTTGTGAAAAATAGTCTAAACCTTGGCATTATCCTTCTCTATTAGTTTTTGACTTGTACCTAATTTTTAGCTACCCGGACACTTGCATCCTAGCCAGAGGCCTATGTCAATGTAGGTGTCTCATTTCCAACTAAGTCTCTAATACCCAAAAATTATATAATTTGCAAACATAACACGTTATGGTCCGTCTAAGTACTTTAGTGATAGATATTTTAAAATAGATTACATTATAAAAAAGACACCAAAAAACCAAGAAGGCTCCACTTGGTCACACCTTGTTACTGTCCATATTCTGTACAAGACACTTGTGCTTCACTCAGATGTTTGCATCGACATAATTGTCAAGATCCTACACAAGCATTTGAGGCCACAGAGTGTAAAATTTTAGAATCTGATGACTGTTTCGGGATATTGATCTAGTCCATTTTTCATCTGTTTTGACCATGATTTTCATGCACATAATACATCATCTAAGTACTTTTGTTTTTACTTTATCGCAATATCAATCAATAGTTGTACTTTCTATTTTTGACATATCTCAATATTTAAATTCAAAATATTGTTTATATGAGTTTGAAATTTAATTGGTCTGCTATAGATTTGTTTATCACCCTTATACTTAATCATTTATATATTCTGAACCTTGTTTACACATCTTTCAATTAATGGTAAAACACTTTGATTTAATAATGTTTACATTTATTGTCTTTAAACATAATGATATTTGACACCAAAACTATGTATTCCATTTAAACCACTACACTTTTTATGCATACATAAATATAAAAATACATATTTCTTTACTCAATTTCTATAGCTTTTCCCTTCCTTCTTTTATGCCTCCTTGAAAGCTATATTGAGATTCTATGTTAATCAGTGCCATGCCATATTCTAAAAATAGAGAACACACATTTAAATTATGTATGCAATAGACACTACAAAAGTGAATTGCAAAGAGTTTGTTACTAAGCAAAAACATATATTTTATATAGACAAAGGCGAGAATCAAGGTACTTTATTGCCATGCATTAAAATTCCTCAACATGTGCCTATCCACCACTATCTACATTTTAACATACAATTTCTTGGGTCTAAATTACCGCTGCAAATGCCCTTGCACACAATGTCAAATTTTTTTCAACAACATATATTTCCCAACTTCCACATCCAATTTCTCAAATAACACATCAATCCAATGCCAGCTATGCCCTTAACCCATTTCATGTAGATGGATATGTGTGGCTATTTTGTGCCTAACATAACTTTTTACCTTGCCATATCACAATTCTCCATGTTTTCATATTGTTAGTAGGGTCAACCTCTAGAGAAACCATAGCCTAATTAGAGTATATATATGTAGTAGTTGGTACATTAGTATCTTATTATTTTATTTTTTGTTTTTATTGTATGGTTGTAGAGGTTAACCCCTTAAAGTGGTCTTACATTTCTAGTATTATGCTCTAATGTAAAGAAGTGGTTAGATATACTTTATTCTTCTCTTATCATTGCGATATATTGTTGCTTATTTACCCTTGATATTTATATTTACATCCATTGTTGTCAATTGACTTAATCTATTTAAATAATTTTATTACAAGTGTTATTAGAGATTTGATTTTGTCAAGGTTTGGTAGGGCATCTTTTTCAGATATAACGTATCGGTCGTTTTGTGTGCTAATATATTGAAAAAACATAACTTGTGATTCAGAGAGAATTTATTTTGTTATAGCATTTCTTGAGTTTTTAAAAAAAACTGAAAAAAAGCTCATACCCTTGCACAAAATAATAGTCATTGAATTTGTCTCGGTGAGATGATTGCAATAGTGTAAGGCACCGATACACTTTTTCTCTAATGTTTTTTTGCCTTTTAGCAATAGTTACCATTGAATTCATTGTGGAGAGACGATTTTAATGGTACATTTTTTTACCCTTAAATCTAGAATCCTACACCCTAGAGTTCATGCATGGCCAATCCACACATTAGGCATTGTGAAAAAGGGCTAGTTGCTCCGGGACAAATGCCTAACAAGGAAGAAATGGAATTATAAACTTCTGATACAAGGGTTTCCAGGTTGGTTACCGAACTCTAGGTAGAAGTGCAAGTCATGGATAAAAAGATCTAGATGAGGTAAAAGGTGACTTAGATAAAATGAAAGGAGATTTGAGTAGCATCAATGCAAAATTAGAATATGTGATGACAACCTTGGCTAATATGAAAAAAATACCACCATCTAGTAATTCTCTACTTGTCTAATTGGGTTATCATACTTAAAACAATCCAAATTCAAATATTGGCTTGCATCACATGCTACCAAAAGTGGACATGCAAAAGTTTGATGGTAAGGATCTAATCAACTAGATCAATTGAATGGATAGTTTCTTTGATTTATATTAGACACCATGTGCACAAATGGTGTTAGTGGTATCTTCACATTTGAATGTAGAGAAGTTTATTTGGTATAGATGGTTGTGTACTCAAATGAAAGAGAAGAGCCCTTTTGTAATACTAAAAAACTGCGACCATCTAGTAATTCTCCACCTATCCAATTGGGTTATCATATCCAAAACAATCTAAGTCTAAATATAGGCTTGCATCACATGCTACCAAATGTGGACATGCAAACATTTAATAGTAAGGATCTAATCACCAAGATCAATCAAATGAATAATTTATTTGATTTATATTAGACCCCATGTGCACAAATAGTGTTGGTGACATATTTGTATTTGGAACCAGAGAAGTTCATTTGGTATAGAGGGTTATGCACTCAAATGAAAAATAAGGGCCTTTTTGTTACCTAGAGTGTTTATAAATGAACTTTAAATACACTACTGTAACAATGTACTAGAGAACTAATTTAGTTAGGTATCCAAATTGTGACAAATACAGACTATCAAAGATTATACTCAATAATTCTAGAACATATATTTATGTGTGGAGAACATTACAAAGTGCAACCTAAATGACTTATTCTTGGGTGGGCTCAAGGATAACATCCACCCTAATGTTCACATATTTAACCTGAGTTCAATATCAGAGATTGTGGTCTTCACATGCAGGGTAGAGAAAATAGACTAGGTCAAACAACATGGATTCACTACTAGCAGACATCACATTACTCCAACACAACCATTCCCTCAGCGTACTAGCTTGACTTCTCAACAAATTGAAGAAAAATAAGGAAATATGTTATGATTCAATTGTGACAACAAATACAACAGAGAACATAAATGCATTGAGAATAAATTGTTCTACATTGAAGATGCCAATGAAGAATAAGAGGAGGATGAAGTAGTAGGTGAGGTTGAGGATTAATAAGAGTGGGTATCAAAAGCTACCCAACCAACTACTTTGTGCCATGCACTTTCAGGGATCAACGCTCCAAAAATCCTTAGGGTAGTGGGTTTCCTAAAAAAAAAGGTGGCAGTGTTGACTAATTTAGGAAGTAGACATATTTGTTAGCGACACATGCCCATTCCTTTTAAAATAAACATAGACCTCCTTTTTGAAATTGAGATACATACTTATTTGGAAGAGCCACCTTTATCTCAATATGTTTACATTTCAATAAACATCACGAGGCAAATAAAAAAGCGAAAATTTCCTTGAATTAATTTTATGAAATTTCCATGGTACACTCAAGTCTTAGTGTTTATTAACTTTGGCCTCACACTTAATCTTCACACACCCTCATAAACACTTGGCGGCCACCTCAAATTTTTTATCTCAAGTTTATAGTCCATGCCATTGTATTTCATTAACACACATAAGTGTATGTGAACAAATGGACTTGATCGCTCTTCATAATCATATTATATATTTATTTACTTCCATAAAGTTGTTCTATATATATGAATTTACTCAATACTACATTAACTCTATAACTCTGTTAGGGAGGCCACATGTCTTTATTTGTAACTTTACTTATGCCATGATCATATATATATTGCTTGTCTTATCTAAAAGGTTATTATCATTGGATCAACTTATTCATTTTGTACAATGAGTGGACACATGGGAATATGAAGAGGAATTTAGTAACTCAATAAATCCTTGGATTTGTTTATGACCCCTTTGGAAATAAAGCAAACTATGTGACTTCATGAACACGTGACCAACAAAATATTTCTATGTGCCCCATTATGTGTCACTTATATTTTCAAATGGCATGTTTATATTATCAAAATGAAAATATGATTGTGACATATATGTCTCTTGTGTGCATGTATGTAATGGAATTCAAAGTTTTATGATAAAAAAATTGGTGTACCAACACATCCATGGACTTTTAAACTCATCATATGATACTCTATGAACTCTTCGAGTTTGTGACAACAAAGTAATAAGTGTCTGTCGTTTTCCATGATCAAAACAAAGACGAAAAAAAGAGGACTTTGGTTCCACTTTGTAACCCATACTATAGAAGCTTCTATGTAGGTGTCCAATGTACAAAGAGGCGACATGATTATGATAGGTGGAACTATAAAGGAAAATTAATATCTCAATTCGTTCACACAGTGCAAGGGATTGTTAGAAGATCCCAAGGCACTTTGCGACTTTTTTAGGGCGATCCAACTCGAGGAAGACATGTATCCTCTCAATTGGAAATGTTAGAGCTAAAGTACGACATAGATTTTGATCACAATCAACATAAAGACAAATGGATAAATAAACACATATGCGAGAAAGAAAAGTTAGACAATAATGAATGTTGTGCTTCGTGTAGTCCATGCCCATGAGGCCATTGGATCTTGGCACATGGATTGTTGAGATTATTGGTTTGTGATTAAGGCCACAAAGATGCTAAAATAAAATCACAACATATATTTATGAAAATAAATTAATAACGGCCATCATTTGCTATTAATTCATAGATTGTGAAGGTGGTATGATGTCAAAAAATGCATGTTTTAAACATTTGAATTATGAGGGAGACGGATGTGAAGTTAATATATCCAAGACTATTCACAAGAAACCATCATTGTTAACAAGTTTCCATAGAGTCGAGAGCATTTCAAAGTCCATTGAACGCTAAAAAAAGTTAATTTTCATACTATGATCACCATATTCCTTACAAAAGATTGTTGGATATCATAGAGAATGCAAGATGGTAGCCTCTACTTTGTCCAGCTCTCCAATAGTGTCTACAGACACCACTTACCCAATTTTGTTCCATATGATCTTTATAATGCTCTGCTTTAGGTGATTGATGAGGCTCTCTCAATATCAAATGATGAGTGTGCCACACATCATGAGATATAATATCTTGACGATTTAGCTATAATGTAGAAGCTTGGTTTTCACCAAGCCACCAAAAAATCTAAGGTATTTATGTTCATAGACCTCTTGAATAATATATTTATTGAATGTGTTCTCAAGGATGGCACAATTTTCTCTCCAAACTCGAGGAATATAGTAGATTTTATTGTTGGGGATGTTTTTTAATGCTATTAAAAGTTTATTGAGCCTACTTTTAAATATAACCAAGATATTGCCCTATAATGGCTTGTGATAAATAATCTCATGGAGGTTTTAAAAGATTGGGCTATCGAACTTGAACACTTGGTTAACAAGGGAGATATTGACACCTATACAATCAAAACCTTCCAAAAATGGATTCGGGGCGGTATGTTTCTTCTGAAGAGATTATATGGGTCCTTTAATATAATCCATGTGAGAAAACTCTAAGTGACCACCATTTCATGATTATAATTGATAGGAGAAAACTATCTCTATGGGAAATTATCTCTTACAATATGAAACAACTTCGAAGAGTCAATGCCAATCGTAGTTTCTAGATGATGTCCTATCCAGTGGATGCCTATTATGCTACTATCAAACTAAATCATGAAGGGTTACCAAGGCAACATAATCCTTCCATTTTCCCAATTCATGTGCAGTACTACAAGCTTTATGTCTAACGTTACTAGGAATGAATGGAGGAGATATGCAACTATTTATATCCACCTATGTATCACACCTCAAAGAAAATACCATGCCTACATTGTTAGATGATATCATAGAATCAATCAAAGAGATTGGGGTTTATTGGTACTACCAATTCTTCATTGTGATTCATATTGAAAAAAATATTAAAAAACCATGGCCTTTCATACCTTTGAATATAGGAAGATCATTTTATAAAAACTATCCCCCTATTCAAGGATTATCAACATAAATAAGTTCACTCAATTTTTAAGATCATATGTTTTGGCACTAGGACCCTAAGGGGCATGTGGTCAAGCACCTATGTGTGCCAAGGGGTAAATTCATTGTAGTACATCATTATACTTCACACCCAAATGACCTATATTGTCTAAATCCCACATGTACCATATAAATAATGGAAAATTTACAAGCAACATGATTACTAAATTAACCACCAAGGCCACAACCTCAGAGATCACAAGGGATTGAGGAGAGATGAGATGCTCAGGAAACCCTAGTAAAAGAAGATCCACAATGATAAAAATTACTTCTCTAAAGGAATGTATTTCAAGGTCTACCTTCAATCTAATAATGTTTAGTTCAAGTAATGTCTTTAGTGGCCTTAACTACTTAGGTAATGATGCCCACTCTTACTTCCTTTAATTCCATGACATTGGTTATTTAAGTGAATACAATCCTTGATTTCACCAATTTGGGTATCTATTCATCTTCCACTTCAGTCAAATGAGGCCCCCTATTTCTATTAATGTATCTTTTTCATTAGGGATCTCACAAGTTTATAGTAGATATTCCATAGTGTCACAACCAATAATAATGCTAAAATTATTAGAGTCATATCTATATCAATTATATAGGATTCTAAGGACACTATTTTAAATACCCCAATTCAATCGGTTCCCATTGTATTCAATAGCTTGGTGAAAATATCATTTTCCAGTGCCACCTAGTCCTCTTGTCTCAACAACTTCCCCTATTGGATGAATTGATCATACTTATCCACAAGTTACAGTGATACGACCAAATGTTTTCAAGTATCCCATGATTCCTCACCATGTACCTACGATGACAAATGGTCAAGTTTCATTTACGAACACTCCTCCCATTCTTACAGTTCCTATAATGGCTCTTGATACAACAAAACTTACTCCCACAAGACCTATTGATGTTGTTCCCATCTCATCACTATTGGAGTTCCTTGTTAATACTCCAACATCCTTAATTCCTATATCCACTCCCATTAGCTCACATATTCATAGTGTCCTTTACACTTCATCATCAGTAATCACAAGTCCCTCAGTTATCACATCCATTCCATTTATAGTCAAACTTTGTCTCCATATCCTGTAACACCCATAATGACTAAAAATGAGAAAACAGATGGTTCCTAGATTGATAGGATTCAAAGTATGTAGTTGGTGAAATCCCAAAGGATAGAAATGATCGTTTAAGATGAACTTGAGGTCACATTGAAGTTTGAAAAAGCCACGAAGAAATTGAAAATAATAACTACAACAAAGATCACCCATGATGGAGCCTCTGCCCTCTATGAAACAAAAGATGAATTGTTCTCTTTGATGAAAAATAAGAAGAGCCAAATCAAAAGTGTGACAAAAACCATAGATTATTCTAGCAATGATGAATAGTTCAAGGACGACCCTTAATCAATATTGCGGTGCATTAATCAAATTATTGAGAAAGTAATCAAGAGGACGAAGAGTAAAGTCAAAATATTAGAAATAGAAGCCATGATCAAGGTCCTATAGAATATTGTGGATGAGGTTGAGAATTAATTGATTTCACTCTTCACTTCTCTTACAGAGGTTCATGAGGGTAAAGTAAAGAATGACATATTATTGCACAATATCGACACCTATTTGGTAGAGGTTTCCAAAATCGAGAAGAAAGTGGATGTAATTTCACACGTTGTTAAAAGGGGTATGATATCTAATATTGGATCATGATAATTTCAAATATAAACTTATCCTATAATTTCATAATCAACATCAAGACTTCATTAGAAGAGGCCTCATTGAAATTAAAAGTTACATCACCATTAAATGGCTTCTAGGGAGACATTTTGGAAATATTAAAGGAAGCCAAAATCCCATATTTATTCACGCTAGATAATAATTTAATATGTCCCACTAATTTCACAATGCTCCTCAATAATGTCATGATCTCATTTAAGAGGAAATTTACCCAAGTAAATAGGGGAGGTGATCCAAATATGGATCCATTGAACTAGTCATATATGCTAGTTTACACTACACTCAATTGTGTAATTCATTCATGCTTGTAAGACAATTATATAAGGCATTTCATGTAATAAAACATTAATTAAAATATGTTACAGTGGAAGAGTTAGAGTGGGGGTGATCCATACATCTCCATGCCGATGAAGGCATGGTATTTTAGCTCTAAAAAATAAGGGGTTTACTTAAGATAGTGGAATCAAAACTATTTTTAGGGTGAAGGTTATGAAACTATCTCAACGGTTTCGTAATTGCCAGTGATTGCAGGTGGCAATTGTGTAAACGTCCTCACAGATTTTTAATCACCTTAGTGGTTTTGAAACCACTTTGCTACATACATCGACGGTTTCTCCACCATAAAAACAACTGTAAGTTGAGCGGTTACAAATGTTTCATCTTCTCTTTATCAGTTCATTTGAGATTCTTGTTGGAATGCAAAGATGAGAGAGTATAAATATAGATAACGTGAATGGCATAAGACATTAGAAGAGTCTTTGAATTTTATGCAAATTACAAATTAGCAAGATTGAATTATGGTTCAGGTTATCTTTAGTTATTCTTAGTTGTTTAGTGGTTGTTTCAATGTTGGTATGTTTTGAGAAGTATTTGAAAGGTGAAAATAAATCTGGCATGCAAGGTTTATATTGAGATTAATGGTTTGTTTATAAAAGTTGGTTTTGGTAATATCTTGTACATTTCTAAATCACATAGTGGAAAGGGGAGTGCAACTTCCTCTCCCAACTGGAGTCTTTCCCACTTTTTATTTTTACAAGATAAATATTTGTGTTCTTATGTGTTTGTGCTTTCTTTGCTTCTCATTTATATTTTAGAGTTATGTACTTTCATTTCCAACACGTTATAACTCTATTTTATTCATGCAAACTATTATAGAACAATAGCTTATATAACCACTTCTTGAGCCGAGAGTGAAGTATCCATTTTAGGGAAAACTATAGCAATTTAACTAATTGGTTTATGAATTAGAGTGGTATCAAAGTATGTTAGAATCAATACTTTGTGTTGTGTTTACATTATAAGTATACGCCTGTCACTAGAGAAAGTAGTACTAAAGGTCAAGGTATCCTATTTCTCTTTGAAGATGACATTTCCACAAGGAAGTGGAAGCAATAGATCATAAATATGGCCTATACTGATGAATAATACTCTTGTATAGCTGAAGGGCGTCTCCAAAATCTTTAAGAATGAGTAGTTAACATCTCTCTTTCTATGAGAGAGCTTGATCAATTGGAGTCCATCATGGTGATTCTCATGGAAAATCTTGGTGTTTCTATAGAGGCACTTAAAGCATGTCAGGGGGATGATCTTGACCCTGAGAAAGTGGAAGAACATCCCCATGCCAACCAAACTCCTCCTTTCAAGGTTGAGGTAAAGATAGAGATTCAACCATATTAAAGAGATGTGAACGCGGAGATGCTAGACCATTATCGAGCCCAAGTTGAGGTGTATTTCGGGTTGCATTAGATTAATGAGAGCCAAAAAAATTCTTTTTCAAGGTTAAAATTAATCAATTATGTTTTTACTTGGTTTGAAAGCTATGTACATTCATTGGTTGTAAAAAAAATTCTTTATATTACTAAGTGGAATGATTTTAAGATGATGATCAAGAAGAAATTCTATTTTATTTTTTATGAGGAATAGAGGTCCATGTATTGGAAATATCTTAGACAAAAACAAGTCCAAAGGATGCAGTAGTATACAAGTGAGTTCTAAAAAAACGCTGTCTAAATGGGAAAAGATATAACGACCATGAAATTTTTATGATGTATGTTGGTAGACTCCATAGCCATTTGAGAAGGCATGTCCTCTTTGCCAAGCCTACAAATGTAGATGAGGCTTGTTCCTAAGTTCACTACTCAAAGATGGAAAATAAGAAGGCTCTATTTACTTCTCAAATAAGTCCAAGCAACTAGAAGGGCCTAAGTAAAAGGGGAAATGCTTAAAAATAGGTAAGCATAATGTTAATTCAATTTTTAAAAAGGATTCTAAAAGTCATTATGGGCATTGTGATATTAATATTCATTTTGAAGGTCAATTTTGGAAGCTCCATTTGAAATTGTATCCATTCAAGAAAAACAACTAGAAGAAGGCTATGCCCTCTGTCCAAGGTGAGGATAATGGTTGCAAATTGATGTGGATGCCACTTTGTGTTGTACCTCTGTTAATAGAGAGGTATGTTTGGGTTATAGTGGTGCTCAATAAAATTAACTTCCTAAGCTTTTCCATATCAAAATTAAATGAAGAAAACAAAAGTAGATGCTCTTTTAGATACTTGTTCACAAGCAAATTTGATAAGTAAAGAGTTAGTAGATAAATTGACATAGAGACTTACAATCATCCAAGCCCATATGCTTTGGGATGGGTGAATAAAGGTGTAGACATCAAGGTGATCGAGTAATAAAAAGTTAAGATTGATATTAATGAAAATTTTATTGATAAAGTTGTAGTGGATGTTGTGCTTCTTGATATGTATAGTGTAGTGTTTGGTAACTCTTACTTATATATCGAGGATGCTATCTTCATGAGGAAAGCAAACCAATACTGATTGATGAAGTATGGAAATAACTACATCATTTTAGCTTATAAAGGTGATTCTAATATCTCTTTGGTAAGATCCTTTGAAGCTAAGAAGATTATTAATGCTAGTGGATAGTTTACTTTGCTTCTTTTTAGAAATATTTAATATGAATAAGTGGTTATACCTAAAACCACTTGTAGTATGTCTACTATCAAATATCAGAATAATGTGGGATAGTTGGTGCAACAGTTTAAGAAAGTCATTCATGATCCCATTGGGTTGCCACCAGAGAAGCCTAGTGAGCATGAAATTTAGTTGCTTCGTGACAGTCCAATTCCAAATCTGAGGTTATATAGGCAATCTTTGAAGGATGCCAATGAGGTAAAACAAAAATTACAATATCTAATTAAGCAAAGTGTAATTATTTCTAATGCTTCTCCATGTGGTTCTTTTATTGTTTAAAAATCTAGGAAAGATAGTTCATGGAGAATGTGTGTTGACTATAAGGAACTTAGAAATATAACAATCAATAATAGGTACCATCTTCTACAGATTGATTATCTTCTTAATCATTTTCAACATGCCAAGTATTTCACTAAGCTTGATTTGAAATCTACGTATCAACAATTGTGGATTACAAAATAAGGCATTTGGAAATCAACATTCAAAAGAAGGCAAGGGTTGGATGAGTGGGTTCTACTTTTCAGGCTATGCAATACACTAACTACCTTTATATAGTTGATGAATGAGGTAATGAGGACATTCATTGATTATTTTGTCTTTATATATACTTGGATGACATTTTAGTTTTTCAAAGAAATTTTGTTGAGTATATTGACCATCTAAAACATTTTTTTCAAGTTTCGAGGGAGAATAAATTGTTTTGATTGAGAATAAATGTGAGTTTTCTAAATAATCACTTATCAATTTGGGGCATATGGTTGGAGATAGACATTTGAGGATTGACTCGAAGAAGGTAGAGTCCATTTTGAAATGGCCAAAGGCTACAAATGTTATAAAAACAAAGAATTTTGATGAAGCAGTTTAGTATTTGAAGAAGTTCATTAAGAACTTCCCATCCAGAGTTTCATGTTTGCATACTGTGACAACAGATGGTAAGAGCTTATTTTGGAGTAGGAAACAACAAAAAGCATTTGATATGTTTAAAATAAAAGATTGGCCATGCTTCGGTATTTGTTTTTCTCAACTTGCAGTTTCCCTTTGAGGTGGAAATAAATGTTAGTGATTATGCTATGCGAGTTTTCCTAGTATAAGGTGGTAACCTAGTATGTCATCACTTAGAGTTATTCTATGGTTAAATTTTGAATAATTGTACAAATGATAAATATTTTTATGCTCTTGTTCAAGTGGTCAAGAAATGGAAACATTGTCTTATGGGTAAAAAAGCTATTGTTTATACGGATCACCAACCTCAAATATTTTCAAGCTCAAACTAAATTTCAACAAACTAGACACTATGTGTAGATGGGTTTTTTTTAATAATTTCATTTGGTTATCAAATATAAGAAATGCGTGATTAAAAAATTAGGTGATATGCTATTTAGAATTTTTTGACTTCTAGCCATGGGCACCATAACTCTTCTTGAGCCCTTTATGTGAGAATATTATGCAAAGGGATATGAGCATGACACAAATTTTGGGGAGACATTTATTCAAGTAAGGTGGTCCTAAGGTACAAAGTTTGAGCCCAGTGAGGATCATTAACTTCAAGATGGGTTTCTCTACAAGTTGGGTAAGCTTTGTGTGCCTAACAAGGATATAGTTCAACTAATAAAGAAAGCACATAGTTCAAAAGTTGCAGCTGGTGTTATAAAAACTATTTCACATCTACAAAATTAAGTTTATTGGCCTAATATGCAGCTTGATGTTTCCAAGTTTAAGAGAGGACATGTTTTGTAGTATAAATAAGCATAATAATAGGAATATGGGTTTGTATATGCCATTAACAGTTCCTATTAGGCTATGGGAAAGTGTTACGGTCAAAGAAGTGGCATGACTATATCTTTATGGTGTGCATCGGTTTAGTAAGATGTGCATTATTATTCCTTGCCTTGTAAGAAGACCCTCAATAAAATCACAACACTACAAATCTGTATAGAAATTAATGAGAATAATAAATGTTTTGATTAGAAAATATAAATTTGATACCAGTGTCAATAGCCCAAAAAATAGTTCTCACCACATTCACATAGAGACACATATTCAAGCTTAACTCATCTGATAATGGCTTCATTTTTAATCTTTGGTCTATGCACATTGAATGATTAAAAAAAAAACAAAATTTAAATCCACAATTTTTACATACACCTTATGAAGAACCATAAAACATTCATAAATATTTATTTACAATAAGCCAAATCTTCTATGTTGAAAAAACATAGTACTATAAAAAATGAAGGCACAACTAATTTTGTGTTATTCAGAGGACAAATCATACCTTCTAATGATAAAACATGACTTTGTCAACAATGAAATCATGACCTTGTTGACCTATACAAATGTTTTTAAAAATAAATGCATTGATTGAAAAAATAACATTAATGTTAGAAACAAAACTGAGACAAATAAAATATTTTTGGTGCATTCACCTAGAGATACTAAGTTGAGCTTAACTTACTAGATAATGATTGCATGCACAATCTTTTGCCTATGTGAGTCAAACTATGAAAGCAACACAAAGTTTAAAACCTATAACTTATTTTTACATAGATCCTAAGAAGAGTCATAAATCATTCATAGAAATCTATTTATAAGAAGCCAATGATTTCATGCCTTTAAACAACATAACACTATAAAAATAAAGCACAACCAAATTGTTTGACCACCTTCTAGTGCCAAAAAAGGGATTTACAAGAAAGTAATTATCTCTTACCTTCACATAATGGAATGAGTGGTTTTGGTGCCTGACCTATTGTTGTACTTTCCTTCATAAATTCCCCCACCATTTCCATGCAAATTTGAGTATCTATGTGAAATCCACGTCTCACCATTGGTTGCAAAAGCTTGAGAGCTAGAAAAACTTCTCATTTATTGCATTTCCCCTTCACAACATACACATTAAAATCCAATATAAAATATTAATGTTTCTTAATGTAGCAAAATAAATATCTACATAATAGACTTTTCACAGTGACAAAGGTACCCACGCCATTATTTTAATTTATTAATTTCTCAGCTTCAATATTTTCTACATGTTTTATCCTATTTTTTATTTAATAGTGTTTAATAGATATAAAACATTGATAAATTATTTAGATTATAATATATAACATTTAAGCATAAAGTTGAATGTAAAGTTGAATTGACTTAAATAGATTGAAAAGTGAAATTTGTTAAATATAATTGTAGACACTTGAATCAGACATTTTGTGTTGATTTTAACCTTCTTTGCACTAAATACCTAATCATCTCTAATCATCCTTAATTTTCATCATCACTATTCACTATTTATTATCCCTAAATTAATTCAAAGTTAATTAACTAATCTTTCTCTAATTAAAAATTTCATGGATTTTAGAAGTTCACAATTTTTATAAATCTAAAAAATTAAAATTATACTCACATGACCTAAGGCTCCACCTGTCCCCTACCATGCTGATTTAATAATCCACTTTTATTTTCATTGTATTCAATGATCTAATTTAATAATCTTATTGTCCACCATTCTAATTTAATAATCATGTTGTTCTCCATAATCCAATTTAATAATCTATCTTTATTTCTATTGTATTTTATAATCTAATTTAATAATTCATCTTTATTCCCATTATCTTCCATAATCTAATTTAATAATCCACCTTCATTCTCATTATCTTCCAAAATTTAATTTAATAATCCACCTCACATCCACTTACTAATTTTATATCATATCTTCATTCCAAATGAATTTTATATTTATTTATGAGTCTTACATGTTCTCCACTTCAATTTTTAATTCAAAATTCCCATTATAGATTAACAATTACATTTTATTCTCATCCATTGATCTTTATTTCAAGATGGACGGTTTACATCCATTTCTAAATTCTATAAATTGGAGGTTCTTCTTCCAATTTAGCTAAGTTTATTTATTCCAAATTTATTCTGTTGACATATTTACCAAAGCTTCTTCATTACAGGTTTATTATGCTGAGATTATAAGAGATTGCGTACCATAATGTTGCCCATTTACCCATTCAATATTCAATATTCACTATTTATTATCCCTAAATTAATCCAAATTTAATTAACCTTTATCTAATTAAAAATATCATAGATTTCCAAAATTTATAATTTTCATAAATCTAAAAAATTGAAATTATCCTCACATGTCCTAAGGTTTCACTTATCCCCCACCTTTTCGATTTAATAATCCACATTTATTTCTATTGTATTCCATGATCTAATTTACTAATCCTATTGTCCTCCATAATTCAATTTAATAATTCATTTTTATTTTCATTGTCTTCTATGATCTGATTTAATAATCCATCTTTATTTCTATCATCTTCCATGATATGATTTAATAATCTACTTTCATTCCCATTATCTTTCATGATATAATTTAATAATCCACTTCACATCCACTTATTAATTTTATATCAAAGCTTCCTCCTAAATAAATTTTATATTCATTTGTGAGTCCCGCATATTCCCCACTCCAAATTTTAATTCAAAATTTATATTATGAATAAAAAATTACCTTTTATTCATATTCATTGATCTTCACCTCAAGATGGATGGTTCAAATCCATTTTTAAATTCTATAAATTGGAGTTTTTTCCTCCAATTTAGTCAAGCTTATTCATTCCAAAGTTATTCTATTAGTATATCTATCAAAGTTTTTTCATTACAGGTTTGTCATGCTGAGATTATAAGAGATTGCATACCATAACGTTGTCCATTTTATTTGGTGTTGGAAGAGTGAGAAACCACAATTCATAGAAAACAAATCAAATTCACATTGCAATGGATGAAACTTCTTTTTGTGTTAAGGTATAATTTTGTGTTGTTTTTTTCGTTTGTATCTCTATAATAGGTTGACTTAGTTTAGATTAAAATTTCATTTAATTTTTTAGCTTATTTATATTTTTAGATTCTCTTAATAAATTTTGACACGTCCAGTTGGACCTTTCCTCATTTTTTTAAATCTCATATTTGTCATAGTTGCATTCAGTAGTTTTTAATTGATTCAAATTTACCTATTTATAATCAAATTCAATCCAAGTTTGAATATTTATTATAGCTCACCAATCAATCCAAATTTGAGTCTTCATGACTCACCAATCAACAACATCATCAATCCAAATCATATTTCAAGCTTGAATAATTATTCCTACTCATAAATCAATTCAAATTTGAGTATTCATCATTCACCAATCAACAACATTATCTATGCAAGACATGATCTGAGCTTGGATAATTATTCTACCGTACCAATCAATCCAAATCTGAGTCTTCACAACTCACCAATCAACATCATCAATCCAAATTATATTTTGAGCTTGAATAATTATTCTAGCTCACAAATCAATCCAAATCTGAGTCTTCATGACTCACCAATCAATAACATTGTCTATCCAAGTCATGATTTGAGCTTGGATAATTATTCTACCACACCAATCAATCCAAATCCAAGCCTTCATGGCTTACCAATCAACAAAATTATCAATCCAAATCACAATCCAAGCTTGAATAATTATTCTAGCTCACAAATCAACCAACCTTTATCAAATCCAAGCTTGGGTATTACTTTGAGTATGCCCACCAATCCAAATCCAAATGGAAATTTAATAAGTTTACAAAATCAATTTTCCCATTCTCTTATAGGATTTAATCCAAACCAAACATCACTTAACACCAATCCGTTCAACAATAATCCACATTCCAGCCAACCATTTAACATTAACACCCATTCTAATCACATGATTAGTTCACATCCAAATCAAAACCTAACCAACCTCAACTTTTACACCAACCCTAACCCAATCAACCTCAAATTTAACATAAACCCTAACCCAAACAACTTCAACTTCAACACCAACAATAACCCAACTAGCCCAAGCCAAACCAACCCAAACTTTAATCAAACAAACCCCAACTCTAATGATCACCCAAACCATCAATATTTTAACTACAACACAAATCATAACCCAAATTTTTTTAACACTAATCTAAACCCAACACACTTTTAACATTTCCACTAACCCAACCAATCCATACCACTTTTCACATCCACAACATGATAAATTTCCAAACCCACCTCCTAATCACTTCAATAACAATCCACCAATTTAACAATTTTCACAAACCTACGCCAACCCAAATCCATTCATAGGCCAAAACCTATTAACTTCTTCAAGCCAAATGAGTCAATTATCGCTACAATTTATCCAAGAGTTTCAAAACATGAAAGATAAAGTTCAAGGCTTAGAGGATGGCATCTTTTCCCGTAAAAAAATGTTCGAGAAAATTTGTTCTTACCCATATGATTTAAATACCATGACAACATCTTTCCCTAAGTATTTTGAACTTCCAAAATTTGACAAATAGAAAGGCAAGGGTGATCCTAGGGAGCACCTTAAGGACTTCTATCACACATGTGTAGATGTTGCTCATAGTAACAAGTACATGTTACGACTATTTCCATGAAGTCTTGAGGGTCAAGCCCTCGTATGGTTTTCACGCCTCCCCAAAGGATCTATCTTTAATTTTGAGGACCTTACTGAGAAATTTGTTCATCGCTTTTCCTAAAATATCGAAAAGGACTTGACCACCTTCGACTTACATAACACCAAATAATGCAATGGTGAAACCTTTGCCTCCTTGCAAAGATGGTGGGCATTGGCAAGCCATTTTTCATGGTCCTTTCCCAAAACTGGACTTGTTGATATATTTTTGAACAATATTAACTCAGACTTGGGACATCACTTGTTACTCCTTTGTCCAAGGTCATTTGAAGAAATTATTGAAATGGGGGTCCAGATTGAATGCACTTTGATCAATAAAGGTATGATCAAGATATTTAGACTCGATAACAATTCCTTGAAATAACTTGAAAAACCATAGTTTTTTGCCAAGAATAAGAATGTTATTGGTGATGGTGTGACTGACGACAAATAAATACAAAACCCACTCAGACAACATCAATTCCAAATGCAACCAACTAACTATCAAAAGTTAGGGATATATCAAGATCTATTCCCCAAACATGAGCAAGGAAAAATTAAGCAAAAATAAGAACTCAAATCATGTAATGTTAACCAAGTCAATCACCCTTTAGACTCCATAGTCAATTGTGTTGATTAAGCACACAATCATGATGATGTCATTACTTTACAATCCCAAGATTGCATTGTTACCACAAGGCATGCAAAAATTACCATTCCTAGTGCATCATCATCCAATGTTGAATGGAAGTACAATATTATTGACCATCTTGAGAAATTGCCCACTAACATTTCCATCCTATAGATTCTCAAAATATCATCTGTTTATAAATACATCCTTTGTAAATTCCTCCAAGAACCCTTGCCTACTAAAGAATCAAATTTGTTTAAGTCTGAAATTAATCAAAAGGAGATATACCAAGAGTATTTTCCCAATCATAATTAGACTCATTCACTTACAAACATGGATCAACAACCCATCATTGGCTAACAACATATCATTCGTTCATTACTTAAGATTCTCAATTTTCAAAAAAATCTTCATCCTGAATCCATCATTTTCAAATGCCCATTGAAAAAGGTACTTGTGGATAATGCAATTCTATAGGCCCTCCTTGTAGCCACATTCAAACCAAGATCAAATTTATTATCCAAATCTAATTTACAATCCGTTTTGGCATTAAGATCAAATTAAACATCAACATCAACATCAACATCAACATCAACATCAACATCAACATCAACATTCACCTTGGTCTCAACAACAACCACATCATTAGATTGGCTTGAAAATGTTAGTGACCCTTTTACAGTTATTGAAGAAGCTTTATTTGACATCAAAGCAAGTTATCTTGGTAGCCTCTATGAGGTTTATGCAACATGTTCTCCTTCCATAAGCACTACCCTTATTTTTCACATCCTATATCCTAACATCCCATTTACTACACATGTCAATTGGGACCAAAATAAATACATATCATTGGACTTATTCCATGGCGGCATATTAGTGGCAACATCTATAAAGATCCAAGAAGAAATTTAATTTAAAGGAATGCTCCCTAGTGAAACCTTGTTTGAGGATCTAGGGGGAAATCAAAATAAAAAATATCTTATTGGTGGAAACCTCTTCAAGACACCAATAGATGAACAAATCAACTCTTCATTACTTGATGAAGATAGTATTGAAAATAATTGAAACATTAGGCCATCTAAGAGACAAACAACATGGAATGATCTTCTTGTTACAATCGAAGACGAATCCTAACTCCTATCTTACATACTTATTATGTTAATATGGTAGCATGACACTATAACGAGTTAGATCATGATTTTGAGATCACGTCTGATGCACATCATAACAATTTTGAATGTTCTGGATTTTCCAATGAATTAAGGATTGTCAATACAAACATATCTTATTTTGAATTTGGAAGTATTTGATGGTTTGTCAGTAGTGCTTGGGTAAGAGATATTGGTTTTTATATATATGGTGAACTAATTAGTCTTTGGTGTTTGATACTATTTAATAATATTTCTTGTAACCCTTATAGGGAAAGGGTTCTTGATTTCATGATGATCTGAAGAACTCTTAGAAGGTTTATAGAGTTTAGCTTTAGTATTAGGCATATTAATGTGAGTCTATTTGATAATTATGTTTTCCTAAAAAAAATTAAAATTACCATAGAACTCTGCTAAATAAATTTATATCTAGGTTTATTTATTCAATAAGGACTTCCCAATAAGGAACAATACTTAGGGTGGTTTGCCAATAAATTTTGGTGGGCCCAACAACCTCATTCATGTCAAGTACTATTAAAAGTAAATGACAGAACTAAAACTGAGATTGAAGAGGAAATCCAGTCAGAACGACAAATATTATCTATAATTGGCATGGGATAAAAACAAAAAAAATTTATGCATTTCGTGACTCTCCATTGGGTTCAAATGCTAATAAAGTCAAAAAAATTATAAGATCAAAAATTATAAACAAAACAACTTGTTGTCTACAAATACCTTGACACCTGGGAGTAGCCCATTTACAATTACATTTCACATTGCATTTTTCATCATTTGTATTTTGTCATGTATATCAAATGTCATGTTTGGTGATTATTTAGTTGTCAAATTTCATAACACAAACTTTCGAAATACAAATTATCATATCACCTTATTATCTCATGAAAAATATTTTAAAAATTAGCATTATATTAGTTCTTGCCTTAGTTCTCACGAGCAGATTATATCTCTTTTCCCTACATCTTGCAAGACTTAGAAAATACTAGCCTATAGCTTAGTCTAGAAACTTGTCTATGACAGAGTCTCTTCTTAAAGTTTTCTCTACACAAAAAACATTAACATGTTACAAAAAAAATCATAACTTTACTCATCTATTTTAGTCTTAGGTGATGAGCCATTGCATATTACTAGTTGCATGGGGCCAAGACTTGGGGTTAAAATCCTTACAAATAAAATGACACCCTTATCTACATCTCTCTCCTTTTAATGATCTTTAGTGTTGATCCCTCACATTTCACTAGTTGTGTAGGATTAACATTGGAGAGAGATGCCCTTACTCGCCTATGTATAGCCTTTGGTGACAAGTCCATGTGTTTTCTTAGTCACATGAGACTACATGTAGGGGTTACAAATAAATGTATTGAATATTAAATTAAAATGTGTCCAAAGAAAAAGTTCTTAAAATAAATTATATGTATGTCTATCCTAAAAAGGGTAACTTTACCCTATTTACCAATTATGTCAGGGTTAGTTCTTTTTAGATGTAGCCAATAAAGTTAGTATTTTGTGAGTTTAGCATGAAGTACATTTTCCCCTTTGCTTGTAAGGATTAGGTCACCTTCCTTTTCCATGTGAAATTTTGATTTTTGGTTTTCATATTCACTATTTGATACTTATCATATTCCCTTTTTCATTCTTTTTCTACAAATTGAACATCATATATTGTGTAAAAAAAATAATTGGGTCATCACCTGCAAAATAATTGTTAGCACATTCACAAAGCTGAGTGCATATCCATCATTACATCATTTTCATATATCAACAATCCAAAAATAAAAAATAAAACATAAAAAAAATCAACAAAAAAAATCAACGAAAAAAAATAGTGGAGAAAAGAGAAAAACTACTCAGCCCCGAGTAAAAACCGGTCTACTAACACTTTGGGCAAGTGCCATGGAGAAAACCAAATTTGTTACACCATGCATCCCATAATTACATCTCTCTTCCATCCATACATATCCAATCTATGTTGTGATTAATCATCATTAACCCGTGTCATCAATTAGCTTCTTTGTTTATTTTTGCACATCAATCATCCACAATCATTTCTTACTCTTTCCACTCGATCTCCTGCACCTATTGATTGAGATCAACTAAATCACAGTATCCATTATTTCTCAATAAATCCATCACTCACTTACTCAATTAGTCATTAAATAAGTCAACTGAGTTGATCTTGTAGCTTTTCAATGGGATATATTGTTCCTACATCCGCTCCTAGGAACCCCAATTCATGGGGCACCTCAAAACATGAAACCTATCTTGGGAGATATCATTCCTAGTCCATTTCTTACATATATCATTGCTTTAGGGAAAATCAATCCCTCATAACAACCAATAACAATGTGCAATCATTAGCTTAAGTGGGTTAATGACATCCATGGGTCAATCTTAACACTTCATCCATCTCCTTATCAGCCTTAGCATCATCCATTGTTGGCTCTCCTTCACATTCATCCATTAGCACTCAAGATCCTCAGCAATTAAAATGTGGTCACTAGTTTGTACTGATCTTACATGCATATCTATGCATGTTTCCTCATGGCTTCCACTTTCTTGCTTTAATGCATGAAATCTTATCAGGTTTACTACTTAAAGTACATCCATTTCTTCCTTTAATGTCTTTGCATGTTTTGCATGGGTACTCATTCTATGCTTTGTCCCTCCCCAACTACTCCCTTCACCTCACAACCATTTTTTACCCCTTTTCCCATTATAGGACCAGTTGTACAACCTCATCCCAAGGTTGCTTACTCTAGATTACCTTTGTATTGATATCCACAACCTATTGCTTCTTCTCAGAGTTCATACCATCTATGGGTTAGTCTTGTTTCCCTTTCAACTATTGGTGTACCCTTATTCCTTTTTCATAACATGTATTATTCTACCCATAGATGTAGTGGACACCATGACTGTATCAATCACTATATGCATTCCCACTCATCTATTATCTCTCTCTTTCCTTAAATGAAGTGGACACTGTGACTGTATACATCATTATACGAGTCCTCACTCATCTATTATCTCTCTTACATTAGATGAGGTGGAAACCATGACTATATCCATCACTATATGAGTGCCCAATTGTTTATTATCTCTCTCTTGCCTTAGATGATGTGAACATTGTAATTATCTCATCACTAAATAGGTTAAAACTCATCTTTTCTCCCATTCCTCTCCTCTCTCCATAAGGATCTCATCTTTTTGCGATTATTATTATTGTCCACACTCTCATTGTTTTATGAGTACATTTCCATCTTCCCCTCCCGCTATCTATTTCTTCTTATCATTCACTCATTCCTTTTTATTCTCTCCTTTTCTAGGAGAACTACATGTGGCATGAAGTCTATCCCCATTATCATGGGCATTCACACCATTTTCAATGGTAAGAGCATTTAGACTATGTAGGTAGTGATCGGGGCCATGGGGCCCCTGGAGTCAGTTCAACGACTATGACCATAATCTCCATTCATCCAAAATGTGATTTCACTTGCTCTCATTTCTATTCAAAATTGCATGGTTATCTCTGGGCTTCCTCATATGTCCTTTAAGATTATCATAAATGTTGGCTATCAAAATTCTCAACCCTGACCTAAGATGTTCGTCATGTCATTTGCTTTCTTTTTTAGGTGTCACTTGATTTAGTTTTGTTTTCACCTATATTTTATTGTGATTGTCCTTAACTTATCTTCGTTAAGATTGCTTACTCTTGATTATTTTGTCATGTGTTTTATCATTTACTTCTTTTATCTTACATTAGTCATTTTTGTTTATTTAAACTTTTATTTTTTTATTTTTGTTTGTGTTTGTCTTCTTTCCACTTGTTTGTTTTTCTTTCTTTTTATCATTTTTTTGAGTCAAGATTCTTTTGTGTATTAGACTATAGTGTGATTATGATTTTTTCATATCACGATGCACTCTATTTTGCACAAATTACTATCTTTTTAGTCCTTATGCATAAGATACAAATATTCATTATGATTATTTCATATCATTGGTGATTATTATATGCTAAATTAAAATTTAGGTTGATCAACTCTTACTCCCCTATTCATGTTAAAATTTCAAAGCAAGGCAAAAATAAACACAAGGCAACTGTCTAACTATCCATACAATTTCCATCAATGCCATCAATTTACACTTAATAATTCATCCTCTCTCTATAGTATATCCCCTCCCATTCCAATATTTTTCACTACAACCCATCATTTTCATATTTTACAATGGTTTTTCTCCACAATTTTAGGCCCCAATTAATTGAACTATTGTCAATCTTTATCAACTGCTTGTAACTATCAGTTTTGTAAAATCTTTCTCTCAAATTGAAAAATCTATATTTAATGTTTTTAGGACCACAGCTTACCGGGATGTATCATTCCCACCTCTGTTCATGTGACCCTAGAATCCTGAGCACCATCAGAGTGTGCAACTTTCGAACAAGAAATTTTCTTTTGCCTATCTATTCTTTAGTTTTTAGCTATGGGCAAATCATTTTACACCTATTTTAATCATGCAATTATGATATCAATTTTTAGTGCTTCAATTTCTTTATGACCTTCATTATCACCAATTCAATAGTTTTCCTCCTACATCATTTCGAGTGTTCCTCCACTTTACCACATGAAAACTCGATGGGGCATCATCATGGGTCCCTCATTTTGTTTCAATCATTATCTTAATCTTTTATCCAAATTCCTTTATCTATCGGTTAGAAATGATAAAATCATCACATCCATTATTTCTTCATCTATTTTTTTATTTTTTCCCATCTTTTCATCAACTTTGTTATTATTTGAAAAGTCATTACTTCGACAATGTCTCGCAACTTCTCAAAGAGGAAACAAATGTAGACACTTAAAATTAGATACCCCGTGTTGATTTCAATCTCTTTTGCAATAAATACTTAATCATCTATAATCCTCTCTAATTATCTTTAATTTTCATGATCACTATTCACTATTTATTATCCCTAAACTAATCTAAAGTTAATTAACTAATTTTTCTCTAATTAAAAATTTCATGGATTTTAGAAGTACATAGTTTTCCTCCTACATCATTTTGAGTGTTCCTCCACTTTACCGCATGAAAACTCGATGGGGCATCATCATGGGTCCCTCATTTTGTTTCAATCATTATCTTATTCTTTTATCCAAATTCCTTTATCTATCGATTAGAAATGATAAAATCATCACATCCATTATTTCTTCATCTAATTTTTTATTTTTTTCCATCTTTTCATCAACTTTTTTATTATTTGAAAAGTCATTACTTCGACAATGTCTCGCAACTTCTCAAAGAGGAAACAAATGTAGACACTTAAAATTAGATACCCCGTGTTGATTTCAATCTCCTTTGCAATAAATACTTAATCATCTATAATCCTCTCTAATTATCTTTAATTTTCATGATCACTATTCACTATTTATTATCCCTAAACTAATCTAAAGTTAATTAACTAATTTTTCTCTAATTAAAAATTTCATGGATTTTAGAAGTTCATAATTTTCATAAATCTAAAAAATCAAAATCATCCTCACATGCCCTAAGGCTCCATATGTCCCTCACCATTCTGATTTAATAATCCACCTTTATTCTTATTGTATTCCATGATATAATTTAATAATCCTATTGTCTATCATTTGAATTTAATAATCATGTTGTCTTTTATAATCCAATTTAATAATCCACTTTTATTCCCATTGTCTTTCATAATCTGATGTAATAATTCATCTTTATTCCTATTGTCTTCCATGATCTAATTTGATAATCCTCCTTCATTCCCATTATCTTCCAAAATATAATTTAATAATCCACCTCATATCCACTTACTAATTTTATATCATATCTTCCTCCCATATAAATTTTATATTCATTTATGAGTCCTGTATGTTCTCCACTCCAATTTTTAATTCATAATTTCCTTTATAGATTAAAAATTATATTTTATTCTCATCCATTGATCTTCATTTCAAGATGGATAGTTTATATCCATTTCCAAATTCTATAAATTTGAGGTTCTTCCTCCAATTTAACCAAGCTTATTCATTCCAAATTTATTTTGTTAGTATATCTACCAAAGCTTTTTTATTAGAGGTTTATTATGTTGAGATTATATGCGATTGCATACCACAATGTTGCCCATTTGCCCTTGTGTTGGAAGAGTGAGCAACCATAATTCAAAGAGATCAAATCAAATTCACATTGCAATGGATGAAGCTTGTTTTTATGCTAAGGTAAAATTTTGTGTTGTTTCTTTCATTTGTAGCTTTATCATACATTGAGATAGTTTAGATTAAGATTTCATTTAATTTTTTAACTTATTTGTATTTATATATTTCCTTAATACAATAGTAAGTGCAACCAAAGAATAATATATTTATCATTTTCTAGTTTCTAGTAAATTATAACAATTGTTTAGTAGTGATAAATATGATAAACACTATTGTGATAGCTTAGATCTAGAGACAAAGTCTATGGTTGTGACTGGACATGCTCATGCTCCCTGGACATAGTGTGGTCTTGTCCATTAATTGTGGAGTTACCCACTTTGAAAATAATGAAACTATGACTATTCTACCAACTACACTCGTGTTCATTGAAAGTGTTGAGATACTGACACATCTAAAACACCACACGTAGATACTTGCAATGTAAAATTCAAGTTCCTACATAAACCAATTTAATAAAAAATAGGAGGTCTTGAGTGAAAGGGATTGAGTTAGACTAACCTTGGATAATCCTCGTTGACAGACCAAACACTACACTACATTTTCAATACTCTGAAGATGGCTCAAACTCAAATGTATTTCTCTCACTAATGTTTAAGTGTAAAATTTTAAATGCAATCCTATATGTTTTTTCTCTTATTCTACCCTTGGCATAAACATGTAAATATGGAATCAACCTTTGTAACCTTAATATTTAGCTTCAATAATTATGTAAAATAAATATGCAATCTTTTGTCTAGCTATTGATAGTCAAGAGTGCCATATTAAATTCCTAATAATAGCTTTGTATTTATAGAGATCTCAATTTTGAACTTGGAAACCTATTGGCACAAAAAAATGATCCAAATAGGAAAAAAGAAATACCCAAGTGAAACATGACCCAAAATAACTCCACAAGTTACACTTGGACAAGTCTGCATTTCACAAATAGGTTTGTAGGCCCGGATCTATCTAGAAATTATGGGTTGTCTAGAAAGCAAACAACAAGATAAAAGAAACGAAATGGGATTCTCATGACAATACTAAAAGGATGAACAAAAGTGGACAAGTGACCATACAAACATATGAAATAAAGAGGGAAGACCCCCAAAAATATGCTAATAGATACTTCATTTATCAAATGTACTACATTTTCCACCCCACCCCACAACCCTAACCCCGCCTCCCCCTCCCCCATTTGTTCTATAAATGGAATCACAAGAGTAAAGGAGACAAGCATACCTAAACATGTATGACACACTTTGCATTTGGCATGAAACTCTAATTGTGTTGGATACTCAATAACAAAACATGCAATAACAGATATAGTAATCAATGCTTGTATATGAAATTTAAAACTATGGAACTGAGATAGAAAGAGAAGAAGTACACTTTTATGAATGTGATATTATTTTATATTTATAGATTACTTGTGTTTTGAAGAGTGAAGATGTCATGGGTCACAAACTAGCCTAACTGAGCGGAGAAATGATGCTTTCAGTCCCACTCATTTTTTATATTGGGAAATGAACAATCCTTCAAGTGGTAATGGGAGAGTAGTAGGTTATTGGGTGTCACTAAACTGTAACCATACTAAATTTATTAGTTAATATATCTCTAATATTATACAACAAGATGAAAGGGTTAGAATCCATAATGGATTCAGTAGAAGTAATGCCAAGGCTATTGGGTGTTTCTCGATTTGAGCGTATATTACCTAAAATAGAACAAATCAAACCCATATAGATGGATCTATATTATATTTAAATGATTGAAACAAAATAAATAATATTCATGCTCCTACCATGACCACAGTTCCAATAGATTTAAAATGAAATAACAACCATTTTCCAATGAACATGTAAACTGTATTTTAGTGCATATGTGTATGAACTAGTAGCATGCCATTTTAAATTTGAACAAATGTATATATGTGCATGAACTAGCATCATTACCCCTAAATCTTTTTTGAATGATATATACTAATGTGCCAATCTCTATATCATATATGATTTTTGAATCATTATGTTTGTGCATATGTATCACATATGCCTATGAATATGTATAATGCTAACTGATATCTGGTAATGTATAGTTCTTGTCTTTGCCTAATGGAGTGCACCTATATTGTATTTGTACCCAAAATCTATACCAATGTGTATTATCTGTCATAAATATGTAAAACCCATGTCAAAAATTTGTAGGGTGGGAATAATCTACACCATTATGAACCATGTATAATATGCCAAAATCGTGTGATTCCATAAATATTATTTGTGTAAGCTTATCTTCTAAAATAAGCTTGATGTATGCCCCCATTTAGATGTGAGGGATGAGATTATCAAATGAATTAAGTCAAAATAAAAGAGTAATATCTAAATAAGTTTGAGCAATTTCTAATTTGTTAGATTAAATAGCTTTTGAGTTTGATTATTTTGACACATTGGAATTTTACTAACTTTAAATTTGTGATTGTCTTAGTGTAATTTGATAAATGTGTTTGATGGATTTCATACAATGATTGTTGAAGGCAATAGTATATAAAAATAATCTGGAGGTATTAATAAATATGTGGAAAAATTCATTCATAGGAAAATTAATGCTAACTTTTTCATTTTTGCAATGGTTGGTAGGAGTAATGGAAAATATACCATGGAAAAGAAAACATTGTGTATTCCAACACATCAAATGGAGAGTAATTTAGATAAGTATCACTTGAAATATCACACACAAATTTCAGGGGTATTAATTGTAAAGTTTGAAAAAATTGTCAACCCATGTAAATAGGTTGGTTCAGTAGAATTTTGCAGTTCATTTGTAGTGTTAATTTTTGATTTTGAACTTCGGTTGAGAAAAATGAGACATAAATGAGATATTCAATTGCTTTGATTCAAATAAGTGGAACTTATAGTTTAAGGACGGTATACCATTGGTATACTAAAAAAACACATATTTTTGATCTATTTAATAGATTGGAAATTTTCAATTTTTAAATATTTGTAGGTTTTTTATTATTTTTATCACTATCTATTGGATTTATCCCTTCGGTTGCGTCATGTCTATCCATTATTTGGACTTGTCCCATTTTTTTTGGATTTCTCTATGGACTTGAATGCTTCACCACCATCTTGTTCGTGAAGTTATCTGCTTTAACATGGTGTTGTTTGAGATAAATATTGAGATTATCTCTATTATATATTTTCACATTTGTATAAGTTTGATGAATTTCACACCTCGATTTTATGAATTCTTGGTGACATGTAAGCATGGGAGTTTAGGTGTGGGCATGTGATGGAGATTGTATAAGTGTTGTCCTTGATTGATACAAATATAACCAATCTAACCTATGTTTAACAACTAAATATAATAGTGCATGACATGCATATGATTATAGTTCTGGTAGCGTGGTGGGAATCAAATACATGTATCTTTTAGCTCCCCATGGGGGAGAAGACTATTACAATTGAGAATGTATGGAGTATATTTATACTTCCCATGGTTGGCACACATGTGATGTTACAAGGTGGTGGTGATAGGGGCAGATAGAACATGCCTACTAGTATATGACTAGGCATACTAGGGGGTACTCTATATACAACCAACAATACTACTATATTATTGTTTGAGATTGTATATCGAATGTTTTATGTATGTAGAAGTTAAAATGTGTATTGCTAAAAAGGATGGTGTCAATGATGGAGGTTTGTCTATTTCATACATGATGAATCATTATGTACATGATATTAAGGAGTACATTACCATGTATTCTTAGGGTTGCTGGCTCATTTATGTAGGGACCTACATAAATTTACCAAAGAGGGTTTTAATTTTGGTTGGGATAAACAATATTATTAAATTATTGGAATGTAAATAATCACATTTATTTGATACGTCTTATGGGTATGCCCCATAGTGATTGGATACATCCACAGATGTTTGTGCATAAATGGGTCAACACTACACATGTTGTGCAGAGTGGGACCATTAGTGTTTCTACATTATTGATCATCTATCAATGGATTTTACTCTCTTGAGACCACACTGGGGGATTTTAGAGTGGGATGAGGATAGATTTCATCTATGTTAGATTCATGTTAGTTATTTGTTCCATGATAATTGGTCTGATGTTGATGAGTGATTTTATTTTGAGCATGCTATATGTCAATTTGGTATTAGATATGATTTTCCCTCGAGACCAATTATATGGATTTGATCGGTTAGATATCCTAGACATTATGGTGAACAAGGTTGACCTGGTGAAGTTGAGCTAGCACCCATTCCTTTGGCTGAGGTGGACCCATTGATTGAGATTCATAATGTTAATGATGTTGGGTGTATTATATCATATACATTATGGTGGATGTTGGACTAGTGGCCTACCTTATTCATGTTATGGTAGAGGATGCCCTTGAAGCACATGTTGGGGGAGGAGATGCATGTGAGGTAATACTATTTTTCCTCATGTGGATTTTAATATGTATATATATTTTGAAATATATATGCATTATTAGTATTTAATTTTATAGCTTTGTCATTGATATCATGTATTATTTTTAATAGGGTGTGACAATTATTGGATGATAGTCATAGAGGCAAGCCTTCTAGTTTTGACTAGACTCGTGCCAAGTGAGGTAATTACTATAGGCTTAGTTGATCATGCTATACATATAACTGATGAAAATGACCCATTTCTTGATTGAGCTTATATAACCACCACTAAATATGTGGAATCTACATCAGTTCAAGATGATTTGAGATTTGAACTTGATGTAGTCATAATTGAAAAGGACTAACTCAGAGTAGAGTTGATGAGGTAGTAGATGCCCCCAGTTCTAGTTGCAGATTTGGGCCAAAGTTTACTAGTTGAGTATGTTCTATTTTAATGTGAGAATACAAATTTATAGGCATAAGGGGTTGTCTATGAGGATAAGGAGAGGAGTGATCACTCTCGTTCAAGGTCTCAACCTGGTGATAGTGGAGTTCACTGCATCCTAAGTCCCCATGTTGAATGATAAGGATGTAGATGACTAAGGGATGATCATTGATTGAATTTATATGTGTTTTACTTGAATTATCATGTTAAACATCTATTTTGTAAATGGACTTGTAGTGTTCTTGATTATATTGTGCTTATGTGGAATGAATGTTGCATTTGTCTTAAGAGTTGTTTAATTTTACAATTGTAATCATGTGATTGCATTATTACTTAGCACATTGATATATTTTGTTGTGTTTAGTATACGAAACATTGTGTTAATGGTATAGTATTTAATTTGTGACACATGTATAAATGAACTAAGAAACATAGAATGAGTTGACTACCCTGATGGAAATAACGATTGTGCACTACACTAATCATCATTTATAACTAACTTTTGATGCTAAATATTTTACTAGATATTATTAGAGATAGTCACACCTGTATTGATTACCTATGATACTTATGGTTATTATTGTTGATGCTCTTATGATTTATTTGAAGTATGCATTACATGTTCGTATCTCTAATCTGAAGCTTGGTTTTTTTGCTTTGGTACACGTCTTTGTAAGTTAAGATGCACCTTTATCTTTGACTATATTATCCTTTTTGTTTGTCATGTTGATTTGGAGTGTTAATATACAACCCTCAAAATTAAAAGATAAACTTGTATTATCCTTAGTGTTGCATTCTTATTTTGTAACCAAGGTTGTCCCAAAATTACATTTCTTTGTGGAATATTGTGTTGTACAATCAATAGTGTATTTACTATCTTGAGTCCAAAAATGATTGGTCAAATAATGTCCCATATCATACCCCTATTTATACTTTAAATCTTATTGCATCTCATGCTTGAAAAAATTATGATGTGCATGTAATATTTTGTTGCATATTATCTAAAACCATATCTCCTCTATATTTTGTTAATGAGATCTCAAATGATTATTGGTTTCTTTGCAATAATATTTTGGGATATCTTGGTATTCATAGAGTGAGATGTAGGAGTCGATTTTGTTGTCTTGTTGTCCATTTTTTAATGTAATAACCCATTTATCTGTAAGTTTTGTAATCATTTATTATAATGCATATTATCTTGATGTTCATTAATACCATGATAAGTGAAAAATTGGTTTCTTTTTCCTTTATCAAGATGACGAGGAGGATGTTAGTAATTAGGAGGGAGAGTGATTAGCTTCTTATCCAACAATGTATGTAGAATATCATGTGGTTGATCCATTAATATATCAAACTTAAATTGTTGCTTTTTATTGAAATTATGTTGATTCACATTAGTCAATGTTTTGTAAACTGATTCTTTCCATTTATTAAGGAACTTAACTTGATCTTCCTTGATTATAACTATTTTTGTTGATTCATCCTCCTTATGAGAGACTCTAATTGGGATATTTTATTTAGTAGAGGTTAAGTTTGATTCCACCCTCTTATTGGTAGCTTCCTTCTTGGGTGAAGATGAACTCAATTTATTTGCATAAGTAGACTTATGTGTTTCAAAATTAAGATCACATGCATATGTGAACACATCCATGTATAACTTCTTGAAATAAGTATAAATTTTATCCATGGATCTTTCTTTGAGTGGAGACAAAAGACCCCTACTAAATATGAATTATTTTTTATAAATTAGAGGGTTGAGAGTTTAAATAATGGAAAGTAGTCTTAAATTTCATAATATAAGATTTGAAAATATCATCATGGCTATGTTGCAAACCTTTTAGATGTTCTAATCTTAATTTTATCACCATGTGTTTTTAATAATCTGATAGGAACACATCTTTTAATCTATAGAAAGTGGGTAAGGAACCACTAGGTAGATAATAAAACTAGTTTAAGACATCTCTTGTTAGGCTTCTATAAAAATATGTTAGTAGGATGTGTCAATCATTATCCCATTATCCAAAATAAATTATATGTTGATTTAAATGAATATAAGGATTTCCATGAACATCGAACAATGGGAGTATAAGACATAACAAAATCCTTCAGACAAATATTCACATATATCACATGTAAGGGGTTGTCTTAAAATAACATTATCTTTAATATTAGCATAACATGATCTAGTTTGAATGGTAAGATCAAGGACTTGTCTTTATTGGTCACTGATGGCATGCAACATAGACACAATATGACTAGTAGGGATATTAGTGGTTTGGAAAGGCTCACTAATGGGTTGTAATTGAATATTTAATCTATACATTGGTATTAAGGAGTCATGACTAATATAACTGCATGACTTATGATTGCACTTTGAGACAAAATCAGTACATACTTAGAATCATTTCATATCATAGTATTCATATCATATTGAGTTTGTATAGAAGGAATCACATCACATTTCATCTCATTGGATTATTTTGTTTTAAGAGAGGAGTGAGAGACATCACAAGTAATGTTATCACGAGAATCACATTACATGGATATAATATGACTTACTTTAGAATCTTTGCATAATATTAAATTATCATCACTTTGTGAATCTAAAGCAATTGTATCACAATTTTTTGTATTGAAGACATACATCACATTGATTTGCATATTTGGTGTTTTAATAGAATGAGAACAAGTATGATGGGATGTTACAACATTATTTTTTAGTTACAAGGGAATAGAAGGATTATTGCCATCTTGTATATCATGAGCCATGTCTAGAGGAGAATGGGGAATATCATATGCATTTGCATCATCTACATTTTCTAAATAAAGTGAGGGAATAACATCCTCATCCATATTATTTTGGATTTCTATTCAAGGCCTGTGATTTTATAGTTTATAATGATTAATGAGGTGTAGTGTAGTAATAAATTTGAGAGGTAAAAAATATGGAGTACTAGTCGATTATTCTCATTTTTATCCTTGTGATAGGTTAAAGGAAAGAAGATATTAATTATTACTATGATCTTTTTCCTCTAGTTTATGATGAAAAGATGAATGTAATGGATAAATAGGGGAATTTAGATTTTCAATTTTAGAATTCGTGTGCTCATTTTCCTCTTTGCTATAATATTCACTATTGCACTAATCCTATTTATTTTCATTATTAAAAGCATACTCATAATAATAATCATTTATATCATAGTCATATATATATATATATATATATATATATATATATATATATATATATATATATATAAGTTTCATCATTAATTGTACAACTGTGATCATTAGTCCATTCATTATCATAAGCATAAGGTAAAACATTATTTGAGAGGATGAAATCCATAGGATTATCACCATTGAGGGTTTCACATCTAGTATCCATTTAATATTTGTTAAACCTAAATAAGGAGTATGAAAAACACTAAGCCTACTGCTAACAAATAATTGACCATATAAGACAAAAAATATCAATAAGTGTGACTAGGTTGGGTGTATTCAATTAGTAGGATCTTTGATATACTA